>VZUI01038785.1:0-274732 GCA_013401135.1 Cettia cetti | reverse complement strand
CAAAAGCTCTGTAAACGTTTGAGATATATATATGTGTGTGTGTGTGTGTGTGTATATATATATATATATATATATATAAATATTTAATTTTTCTTTGGATCTCAGAATAATTTCTGAAATTCTTTCCCCACTTCTAGTATGGACTCTACTGACTTTAACAGATCCAGGGCACATTTTTTAATAGAATAGCTAGGTAAAGTGTCTGGGGGACACAGATTCCAGTGGGCCCATTGTGTGCTGGATATGGAAGCTACTGAACAGCAGTGTTCAGGAAGCTTTTTGCTAAACAACCAACCATGAATATTCATGACAAGGAATTCAACTCTTGCATTATCCAAACCCATTGATGTAAGTATCAACATTGTGCCTTAGCACTGTGTAATCTTTATTTATCCTGTGAGATCAGAGAATTAGGATTATGTAGTTCACAAAGGAAAGAAATACATGTAAACTTGCTTGAGCTAGTGTCAGTTATAATAAAAATTAATCTGTCTCCTTTTTCAATACACTGTTAGTAAACAAACTAAGCTAAAGCAGCTTTTCAGCACTAGGCTTCCCATTGTAGAAACTGATCCAGCAGGGCAGACACTCCCAAATTCATGTGGTCTCAGCTGGGACTCCGTGTGCTGCATTCAAGGGGACTTCAAATACTGGACACCAATTATGTTTCTCTGAAAACAAAGTTGTAGTTGTCCTTTATAGTTTGGTAAAGATTTTTACAGAAGCCTCAGTGAACCCTTCAGTGAGACGCTGGAGACAGAGATTCAGTTCCATCTCCCATAGCATGTTTCATTGTCGACCCAATAACTCTTGCCTGAAAATGGTCAGGGTATCGCTACATTCGTAAAGAGGAAGACATTAAATGTGTTTGGACATTCCACTGAAAGGCACAGTACATGTGCCTGTGATACAGACCACTGCTGCTGTGTGATCCAGGGCCATTTACTAAGCACCAGTATCCTGTAGCACTGAGCCTTGGCTAAATTTTCATAGGACCAAATTCTTTGCTGCAAGCACTATAACTTCATTTGTGCCATTGATGGAACTAATTTGGCTAACAACATTTTTCTTTTTAATTGTAGAACTCTAAAGGAGTTATCAAAAAATTGAGCCACCATTAGTACAGACATTTAGACACTCAGAATGTTATATGCAGGAGAGAAGTCACTCTCCTACAGTTCTCCAGGGAGCCTGGCAAATAACTGGATAGCTTTGGTCTCCAGTGCTTTAAATCATTGCTGTTTGGCTGAATTCAGTTAAAACTTCTGCAAAAAATAATTAAACTAGGAGGTGTGAGTATCTGAAAAGACCAGGCAAGCAGACTTTGGCCAGGGCCACCAGTGACGCTCAAGTCAACAATACAGTTTTTCCTAGAGATTGTCTGGCAGTGAAAGAAGCAATGTGAGGGAGGCTGGAAAGTAAGATCAGGATCTGCCTCAAGAGATAAAAAATAATCGAGTAAGAAACTGCACAACTAACTGAGAGCACCACTTTTAGAGTTAGCAAATACATCAGTTAATTCACAGACAGTTTCCATTGTTGTGCTACACAACACAGTGCCAAAGGATTTTGCAAAAATTGACTGATCTGAATTAAAAGGCAGCTGAATAATTTTTGTGTGTTAAGTCACATGGGTTTGTGTCTAAGGTAGGGAATGGCAGACAACTGCATCTTATAAGAGTCTGAATGTTGATCTTCTGCCAGGTTCAAGGAAGAAAACAGAGGAAGTTCAAGTTGAATGATACCACTTTATTACTTAATTTTTCAAAAAAACCTCTCTATATATTTGTGCAAGTGAAGCTAGACTGCATGGATGTTTAGAACGCTTGCAGGTCTTTGCAGAACTCTAAGAATGCATGCTTCATGTTAATGTTAAATATTGGCACATTTAGAACAATGCTACACAACAGATGTCTTCCCAACATGTGAGGGCACAGTTACAAGGCAGAGTGAATGGAGCGGAAGCAGCTCTGCAACACCCTGCTGGAGCATTCTCATTAGCTCTTAGTCTGTGAGGAAGGAGAACAGCCCAGCTGGACTGGGTACAATAGGGAGAGCTGGCCTAGTGCTCGTGTTGGGTTAGCCTTCAGAAAAAACACTCCTGAATTCAATTCTCATCCTGAAGAACAAGGAAAAAGAGCTGCAGAATAGAATATTTTGCAGAATAGAAAAAGAGCTGTGGCCTGATACAGGCACAGACACTGAAGGCACTCCTGTCTCTTTGCTCAAGTTAAGGAAAACACTGTGAATTTTGGGAAAAACACTGTGATGGTTCTCAACACCATATGCTGCTCATGTTGGAAGTATACATTCAACGTCACATATGATCCTCACTTATTTTTTTTAATAGAAAACAATTTCACTTAAATACTTTTTATTTTCTTTGACTTGAAAGAATACTCCAGAATTTATCTGTGAGATTCTTGCATATGCTGTTGTCATTCCCTTAGGCGTTTCTCCAGCATTGCTGCAGTCTGCACCCCACTTTGCAATTCCATAATGCATGTTTGTGACAGGCATATCAAACCATCCAGTTAGTTTAAAATTGAGGTGAGAGAGTGCTTTAAATGTAAATTTTACTATAAACAGCGGAATAAAATCTTGCAAGCACTTCCTAGCTCTGCCAGGAAGCAAAGCTATATTTAACTCATTTTAAAATTCATCAAATACATTGTGGGCTGATTCAGATCTTTGGTGTGTCTTTGAAGATAACATGTTGTGGAAGTGTCATACAGTCAGTTGGGGAACTGAGCACATTCTGAGATTCTTGTCAGTGAAGACATGTAGTTAGGACTGGATTGTAGAAAGAGAAGTATATATAGATCTAAGGACTTAATAGCAATACTTTGAAAATTTGAACAATGACTGTGGCATTCAGTTCAAGAGCTTTTTGAGAAGTGCTGTATATAAAGAAATCAGTGCTGTAACAATGACAAAATTCACATGCACACGTGAATTTTAAAAAATATTGTCTTGTAGTACTTGGGAGAGACAGTGTTTCAGAGAAGCTAATACAAATTGTTGCTATAATAATTGCACAAGTTTCAAAATGCATAGGAAAGCTCCCTGGATAGTCATAAGTCATAAGAATTTAGCTAAGTCATAAGTCATAAGAATTTAGCTAAGGTACCTGTGTGCAAAAGGAAAAACTCCAGATGGATCTTACTCTTGCTTTATTTCTCCTGTCTCAGACTGCACCTATCTGCAGCTTTGTATTCCTGTAAACTCAACTGCTGCTGTTGATAGCATTAAATATAGATTGGAATTAACCTCTCAAATTTCATGCTTTGTATTTTGTAGGTATCATTATATAAGGTCAATAAGACTCCAAAATATTGTTTATACCACTTTGTATCTATAACCACTTTTATATATATATATCTGCTGCTGTCATGTCTCCACTGAGTTTTTTGTAAGTACAAATAGGAGTCTCTCAACTTTAGGGAACAATCTGCTTCTGTCAGTGAGATGTTTACTAGTGTCTATATTCAGATATGACCTGAGTTTGAAGTTCAAGATTACAATTTTTTGTAGCTGGGTAAGTTGTACCATTACCTAAAGTCCTTACTTAAAAGAAGTAATATGCTATACTCTAACTAAAAGCTCTGAATGGGAAATTGAAATAGCATCATTTTTCTGACATGGTTTTATGCATCTTAATTGTGTTTTTCTACTGTTCATTTGCTTTTGATTTGTTCTAGTACATGACTGCTGCTGCACCTATGCAAGGGACCTACATTCCCCAGTACACTCCTGTGCCTCCAACAGCTGTCCCTATTGAAGTAAGTTTATCTCCATCCATGAAAGTAGAGTGAAGGGGGAGCAGAACTTTTATTTATCATGCCTTCTTGCACCTGTTGTTTGGAAGGGGCCAAAAGGTTCTTTATGGAGTGGTGGCTGGAAGCTTCCAGCTTTTTAAACGAGGACTGCACATTCCTTTCTCTTTTTGTTTTCTTTCTTTCCTTTTCCTTCTCTTTTCTAACCCTTCTTTATTTATTTTTTTTTAATTATTTGCAAGGGCTCTTGTTTTGCATTTGTTTTGTTGTACAGCAGGACATGGAATAAAAACATCAGTGATTATGACTATTTTTTCCCCATGTACTTGGGAGGGAGATGGGAAGAGACAGGAAAACAAACCCAGCAGGCAGACCACGAAACCAAAAGAGATTTCAAGAGGAGAAGATTGCAAGAGGGTTTGATGCGGTCCTTAGCAAGCATAGGTAATTGCTGAAACATTTAGCCACCAGAAAAAGTGATTGAGCAATGGAAACCTTCCTCTTGTATATACAGACGTGGAGGATGCTGCACTGACTGAGTGCTTTTCATCCTTGAGGAAGGATTCGCTCCCTCCCTCCTTGGGGCTGAGTCATGCTGATGACAGTCTAATGAGTAAGTATTTACTCAACCCTGTAGACCACAAGCTGCTGGGAGAGCGTCAGCTTGGCCTCCACTTCTGTGAAGCTTCATAAGGGCAGCTGCACACAGCGAGAGGAGGGAGCCTTGGCATCCTCTTCCCTGTGTGTTTCTCTTTGGCACTACCCTCTTTTATTAACAACTTCTGCCCTACTCTGTGGTAAGGCAAGGAGTGCCAGGGTCTCTGTACTTCTGTCTTCATCTGTGTGGACTTTGGATTTTATGCTATTACTACTCTGTGCTTTGAGGATGTGAGTTAGTGGTACTGCTGGCATGGCTTCACCAGCAGTCAAGTGGGCTTATCCTGTTTTCTCCTATTTCTTTGCAATTATTCCCAGATAAGGTCCCACAGGAAAGACTACTACTGTTCTGTCATACTGAGCTGGTTGTGTTTCAGTCTTTTTTGCCTCAGTATAATTTTGCCCTAATCCTCATTTGTTTGCAAATTCACTACGAGTGTCTCTTCAATTGCCATTCTTAAGTTGAAATCAGACAGAAACAAGTCTGAATTAAAAGGAGATGGTGGGGTAGAGAGTTGGTTCGTACCACAGGATTGGCTGCACACCATGCTGACCTGTCCAAATGAGAATTAAGGTTAATTTTAATTACTTGTCGAGCCCTCCTCGCCATCACTTGCTAGTATATTCCTGCCTTCTAAAGTAATTTGATGTCATAATTGTCTACTATAATAATCAAAATATTAGCTGAATGTATAGCCTGTTTTGCACTTATCCAGTGATGATGATTATTGTTAATATTTATCTGTATTCATGTAGCATCATGAACCAGGACCCTACCATGCTGGATGTTCCACAAGCAGAGACCAAAAAAATACAGTCTCTGTCCCAGAGAGCTTACAATCTCAAGATGAGATGGACAAAAGGAGAAGGATAAAGACAAGGAAGTAGACAGAAAAAGATAATACTGGCAGTCTGCTAAGCAATAGATACAAAGGAATTCTGAAAAATGAAACTGATATTTTAACAGATGCTTTAAAATGAACTACCTGTTGTTTACACGGGACTCAAATAAAAACAAAGCAAGTGCTTTGTGCTCCCTCTTCTGGCTCTGTTGTGTGCAATAGAGTAATAAAGCATGTTCCCTGAAGAGACTTGCTATTCATGTGACCAGCACACCAAGCATGAGAATAGAGGAAAGAAAATGTATCTTGCTTTGAAGCATAGAAAAACTTAAACCAAATATTATTCAGACCATCTAAATAGGATAAGAAATTGTGCATAATGTTACACTCATGAATATAATCTTTTATGTGTTTACTTATCTACTTTTTACAAACATATAAATAAAACAAAACTTCATTGGAGCTTTGACTTAACAGATTAAAGTCTTCAGTGCAAAGCAAATTTATTTTTGAAGGGAACATGCATGGAAACAGTGTATAGAAGAAGGCAGCGTTCTTCTAAGGTGACTAAAATTCTGTTGGATGTTTAGTAAAGTGGAGAGCAGTGGGCCTAGATTCTGCCTTTATCACATTTTAAATGAAACAAAATAAATGTGAAGTCACTGTGACGTTGGGGTAGGTAAGCAAAAAATACAAGAGGCATATATATATACATTGTGAAAAAGCCAAGAAGTAAAACCCAGAATCCACCAAAATCAGATTTGCCTCCAGCTTTGAATGGGCAGGGAACTGCTCTCAAAGTAGGGGAAGAAGGTATTTTTCACTGCAACCTGTGAGAGCAAAGTAGGCTGAGGAAGCTTCTTGTTGCTGAATTAGCTTTCTAAAACTGACGGAGTTTGTTGTGTTAGCATGTGGTTCTGCTACTTCAAGCTCTCTTGATCTCTAGAGAAATGTGTGAACGGTGAGCTGGTGCTGAGCTCTTGTACATAATTCACTGCAAAATTAGTAAGTTTTTCATGTTCTCATTTGATTCCCTAGGGTGTTGTTGCTGATACTTCTCCACAGACAGTAGCATCTTCATCACAGGAAGCCAGTGGTCAACAGCAACAGATGACAGTGGAAACATCCAGTGAACATGCACCTGCATATTCTTACCAACAGTCTAAGTAAGTAAGCCTAGGCTTAGGAGGGTTTGCTTCTTGATTATGGAAGGCCGAATTTGACTCCCTCTTTCAGAAATATAAATTCTGAATAGCTTCATTAAGTTCAGATGAATTCTGGATATATAGCAGTGTAATTAGCAAAAGGTTTTGGCTGACGGCCTCAATTTGGCAAAATGTCCTTGAGCTCCTGCCCACAATGCTATGCTTTCTAACTGTCTGCTGCTTTTCTGGACTCAGAAGGATCTCAACAACTGCGTTAACAATCATCATGCTGGGCTAAAGCAGCATCTGGCATCAGAGGTTAAAAAGGGCTTAAATTTTGCAGTGGTGAAAATACTGGCACGGTGCACATTGGCACATATAAAGGTTCCTTCTGAAAGTGAGGTTAATGAAGCAGTATAAATTACCCCAAATTGGTATTTGTGATTGTGCAAAACTGCCATGCAGACATGGAGTAGGCAGGACCTGGAAATGGAAGAAGAAGGGATAAGAAAGAGGTAGGTAGAAGCACTGTTCAATCTGCCTCCATTCTTCTGCTCTCTTTGTTTACTTCCCACGGAATACCTTGGAAAGTTCAAAATTTGCAAACTGACAGCTGTATTTAGAACTTCTAAAGCATCCCTTCAACTTCAGAATAATCTCTTCAAATCAGCTTCTCTTTGCTTCAGTAAAAATCTTCACAAAGGGAAGTTTACATAGTGACACGATACTCACTGGGACTGATAAATGTTGGACAGATTCTAGGAAGGAGCAGAAATCCAGTCTTTCATTAACACATGTATATTGAACACCAGCATCACATTGAAAATAGAATTATACATGTTTTATTTTGGGGAAGAAAGTGGAGAAATTGCCAGACAAGAAATATGATAGATATGTCAGTCAATGCATCATGACTCTGTACTTACAGAGACATCAGATATGAGCTGGTATAGGAAAGATTAGAATTATACCAATTTGTCAGTTGCTTTACTTCATTTTTGACCTCTGGAAGTGGAAGGTGCATTTGTTTGTCTGCCATATGAGTATCAAATGGTTTCAGATTTATATGGTTTTGACCACCATAAAACAGAAGACTATTTTTTTGTCATATCTATATCTGTCTGTATGTACATATTGTAAAAACAATCAATCACAAGCTACCCAATTGGAGGCTCAGACTATGTATGCTTATCCTTTCTAGCTGCCAGTCTCTCTAGCACCTATAAATAAATGATTGCAAAATACTTATATATAAAAGAATATAAGAGGCAAAGAGAGAAATATGTGTCTGTACCATCATGTTGGCTGGTTTTAAAGAGCGTGTTCTGTAGCATTTGAATCTGATGATTTCTGTGTCTCAGTTCCCTTTCTCTTACGTCTCAAAGAAAAAGGACTTAGAAGACCTCATAAGGACTCAGGTCTAGAGGCCTTCATAAGGTAGCTGTGACATGAAGATTCTGGCATTTTTCCAGCATAGGAGAAAACTACATTACAATTCTTTATTGAAATGGGTGCTGTGTTTCTTGCTCATGTGGTGAATTCCCTGAAAATGAGATTGCTCATCTTTCCTTGTCAGCTACAGCCTTTTTGCAGTGATGGATATACTTGTAATAGCACTGGCATTTATATTCAGAGGACTTTCCTTCTTTTTTAATCAGACAGGCAGATCCACTACAGATTTTTTTATTATGCTTATTTCAGTATTTTTTTTATCTGAAATGGGTTTTCTATTTATATCTGCCAGTTGCAGGCAGAAGTGCAGTGTGGGAAGCTATAGAAACAAACCAAAATATACACAATCTCTGTCTTTAAAGAATAACTTCTTACAAAATATTCCAGTAACCATTAATATAAAACCAAGTGAATTTGTTTTAAAATTAAAATATTATTTTATTACTCTGCTTTTCAAAGGGCACATTTATTAATAACAAATATCATGCCAGACTCAAAATGACGATCATCGACGTAAGATATGAGAAAGTAATTAACATGACTGGATAATGATTTTTTCAGATATAGGCAAAGGAACAGGCAGACTATATATAATTATTTCATGGAAGCTGATCAGTCAGGAGAAAAGTCATAACATTATATTTCCTTATATTTATTTTCTTTGCAACAATCACGAAATTGCAGGCAACGAAGGAGAGACAATGTACTAAGAATGAACTGGGTGGTATAAGGATTCTGTACTCTCGTTGTAAGTAAAAATAAACTATGAAACTTGGAATTTAGCTTCCAATTTCTAATGTGTTCTTTTATTTAATACACTGAGTGCTGTACTTGAGGATCCCACCCACAGAGTTCAGAAATGGTAACTTCATGGCAAAAACCTGACTATATATTGTGTAGATAAAAACAGCCCTTGATTCTGAGCAGAGGAATCTACTTTATGAGGAAATAGCCTTAATTATTTTGGACCCTACTCCCCTTTTTCCTTGTAAATATTTAATTTTGCACATAAAAGCATGAAGACTATGGAGCAGAGATCAATGGATATTCTTGCCCCCAAAAAGTATACTTTCTTACCTCCAAGCAAAACTCTGCTGGACAGCATACTCTGGTTTCAAATGTGGAAAGAATTATGTTTTTCTGGAGCCTTTTGTAAGCAAACTCAATTCCAGGTTAGAGGGCATGTGCTGTGATATTGGATTTTCACATGTATGGCAGCCACTAGACCCATAGGGGCAGTAAAATCTCAGGAGGTGAGCTTCCAATTTGAGTAGTTCTACCAGAAATTAAGCATAGAAAATCTGAATAAAATAGTTAATTGTTGCATTCCACATAAATCTGTCCTTAGCATTGAAAATATTAATTTTCAGATGTCGTGCAAAGAGTAAACCCTTGGGCAAATTTAATATTTAAAATTGTAGTTCTATGTTTACACTCCCAGACAAAAAGTTCTGTGGCAAATGTTAGGTCATTGACATTCTTCACAATTTTAAGTCCTAATTTTTTTTTTTTTGTAACTAGGCAAAGCAAATGCATTAATGTTTGCAAAAGGAAAGATGCTGGATTTTCTTGTGTTGAACTTTGGTCAGGAAAGGATTTTTTTCATGTAACCTTAAAGACCCTGGGAAAAGCAACAGCTGACTCTTACAGATAGCCCTAGACAGTGAATAGAATTTTTGTGTAGTTTTTGGGTCTCTCTTAAAGATCTCAAAGTCTTGTTAAAATAAGCTAGATGTAACATAAATTTAAGTGACATGAAACATCAAAAGCACAAAATGTGAGATATTTTCTGTTGGAAAAAGGTTGATAATTTTGCTTATTCTCTGTGCTAAATTTAGAAAGATGTGACATTATAGGATTTAAAATAATAATTTCTAATTAATATTGCCTTTAAGGTTTCTGCTAAGTTAGCCTTAACTGGCTCCTTAAGCAGACTGCTGCACAGTCTAATTGTTCTTGCCGTCAGAAAATGTGTTCTTTCTACCAAATCAGTTGTATCCTTTTACTGAAACTTTACTTTTCATTTTATTATTAATACCCAAAATAAATAATGGCAGTTATTATTATAAAAATATTCACCCTCTAATTGAATTACCTGTGAAAGATCTTCACAGTCTTATGCCATTTATTCATCTCATTTCAGTGTAGTTAGACTGCCTATTAGTGCCTAGCATTCAAAGAGTAAATTCATCTGCTTAGGATGTGTTAATGTCCCCAAAGTAGGCGTTCCCTATTTTTGCCTGACTATTTTCAGCTTAGTGGTGGTATCATATTTAAACAGCTGCAAAGTTAGTTTAGCTTGGATAACTTTTAAAGGGAATTGGGTGGAAAAAAAAGACAGGAGGCTATTTCAAAGTTGTTTTGACTTAATGACCACTTTAATTCAATTGTTTTTACAGACAATAAACAGGACTGAAGAATGTCGGTCTGAAATCTTTGCCTTGAATGGAGAAACTTCACTGAACAAGAAGTTGGCTTCCAGTTTGCACAGGCGTCAAAATGAATGCTTTTTTTTTTCTACCTTTCCCAACAAAAACAACAGTGTTTTTATGTGCTGTGCAAATGGTTCCGTCATGTAGTCTGACAATTTTATTTTTGCTATTTTCTTTTTTTCAACTAAAGGAAAAACCCAGAGGAAAAATGCTGGGTTGACATTTCATCTGGATGAACATTTGAATTCAGAATTTACCTGGAGGTGTAGCTAGATTTTTTTTTTTTTTTAAACAGAAAAACTGATGATGTCAAGAGGGAGCAAGTTGCGATGAAAACCAATTGTCTTCCTCAACAATTAAGCTACTCTTTTTCTCTCATTTTCTTTTTCTTCTTGTTTTAAATCTAGAGTATTTTTTTGTTTTTTGTTTTTTGGTTTTTTTAAAAGAAATGTTTAGGTAAGGTTTATCTTGAATCTTAATTGCCTTAATTTTAAGGACGTCAAAGGCTCTCAAGGCAAGCTGTCAACGTCTTGTTAGAAAACCCGAGAATGAATTGAAACTGCTCACACCGGTGCTGGTGCAGAAGTTTAATAGACTGAGTTTTTGGGGTGAACAAAAAATAAACTGTACAGTTTAAAAGAAAATGATTTTCTTCTTTTGAAGAAAAGTTGATGATAAAGGAACTGTGGCAACTGAAAGGATTGGAAAAATGCTGGGACTTTTATGAACTTTGTCTTAAGTGTTGACAGAAAAAAAATCTAGAAGGCTAAAGCATTTTACAGTAAAGTTATTGAATTGAGAAAAAAACTTGCTGCATTATAGAGAATGCAGGGGTTTTTTCTTGCAGAATGCAGATTTTTTTATTTACAAAGCGTGATCGCTAGCAAAAGCATTAGTGCTTTTTATCTGCAGTCTTTTTTATGAGCTTTAAGAAGTTTTTAGTCCGCTTTGCTTGTCACATTGCAAAAACCTAGCTTAAGAGCATTAAAAAAAAACTTAAGTAGATAGGAGCTTATGGTCAAAAAAGTGCAAAAAAAGCAATAGATAGAAGAAATTGTTGACAATTTCTGTAGTCTTTCCTAGTTGTGAACAAATGCAGCCTATGGATGGCCTATTTTATACCAAAGATGAAGTGACACCCTAACGCAGTCCAGAAGATAGAGGGTTTTTTTCTTTTTTTTTATCTTTATTTGACCTACATGGCCGGACCAGTTCTTACTTTCTTGTTTGTTTAAACTATCTTCCACTGGTGTTTTACATACTGCATATGTTTATAGTGGAAATTTCAGAATAGTTGGTGCCAGAAGCTGTGCGGGTTTTTGACGCTGTGCTTTGGAGAGCATCCCAAAGCAAGGGGGATTGGTTTACCAACTAATCTGTCCAGGCAGGCTTTAATTTTGGTGAGTTTTTCTCTTTACTTACCTGATCTTTGGTATTTCTACTGAAACAACAGTCTTCCTTCTGAATTCCAACATAACAATTCATTTCTTCACCTCAGTCTTTGTCATCGTCCAGCATGCATAGCCACCTTAATTCTGCATTTATTTCTCAGTGTTGCATTTGAGTTTCCAGGTAGATAGAAGAGAAAGCAAACTTGTTCTTTGTTCTCATTTTAGCTTTTCCATACAAGCAGAAATTTTGAAAACCACGTTGCATTGTCATGCAGGCAGGAAGTCAAAAATTATTCTTCTCTGCTATGATTTCTGTTGTCTTAATATGTTGGCTGACAATCACTAATTAGTATGATTAGGCAAATAAAAAAAAGGCACTAAATTTAATCCACCAAAACCTGTTTTAGGAATGACAGTAATTTTCCATACAGAACTTAATTATGGCCCTTACTTCTTCCAAACAGACAAATGAAAAAAGTGAGAAGGAAGTCAAAAGATGATTTTTTTCCTTGAGGAGGCAGAAGTGAAGCAGCATTTCCGTATATACGTACATACACACATATCTATGTGTAAAATTTAAACCAAACAGTTTTAAACTTTCCTCCATCCAGAAGAGAGGGGAAGGCTCATCACATTTACTGTGGTGGATTAGAGACAGGGTATCCATTAAAAATAAGGAAAATAAAAACATATGTATTGGATCAATCTGATTCAGCTGCCCTATCTTAAAAAGAGGTCTGTGTTTCCCTAACCTGACTTTTTTGGGGAAAAGAACACAACTATTTTTTTAAATCGATAAAACAAGATCGTATTTTTTAACATAGTGGGAGGGGGGAGGGGGTTTCCCAAATAAATGCTGCTAGGTATGCAACATAGAAAAGAGAGAAATGGGAGTTCACATGGTTCTTTAGCATAGGAAGAGGGCCTGATTTTCAGAAGTGATAAAACTTCTGCTTTCTCCAGAGTAGTTGTTGATATTCAACACTTCTGAAAACCAGATGATGCCAAAGTAAAAGAACAACATTATCCACAACATGTTTTCAATTCAGAAAAAAACCCCAAACCTCTCTTTCTGTTTCATGTGCTGTCTCATTACTTGTTGCTTTCTGAGAGGGACACTTGAATTTTGTCCTTGGATAAAGGTTCCCTCTTTATTTAGAGGGTGTATGAGGGAAAAAAATCGAGCCTTATTTTCTTCCTTTCTACACACACTCTCTTTCTGTCTCTCTCTGAATTATTTGTACAAATGGAGATAAACCCAGGCACAAGTCAGTTAAATATGAAATAAAGACATTTGTTTCTGTGTTAGTTCTAATGTGACACTCAAAAAGTCTCATTTACTATCAACAATGAGGCTACAAGGTAGCTACCATGTGGCTGATGAATATGCTGAGGTACCTTCTTGTTTCTATTCAGAACTCTGCTGCTTTATTTATACATTCAGAAACATTTTTCTTATTTTTTTCAGCAAAGTTAAACAATCTCAGTGTTTTTTATTAAGCCAGGCAGGCAACACGATATCACAGTGCCTGCCACTTTTAAATGTTTCAAGTGCATTCTGTATTAGAATTGTTCCTTTTCTTTTCCATGCTATAACGTTCAATAGTGTTTGAAATCAAAAGAAACAAAGCAAAGAAGTAGAGGAAGAAGAAGAGGAAAGAAAATGGACCCCTTAAATACAATTCATCATCTTACTGAGCCCAAAAAACCAGTGAACTGGTACTTGAAATCTATGAATTGTAAACACTGTGAGCCTTGAGTATAAACAGTCATAGATCATAAGGTAAGAAAAAAGCTTATTTGGAGCTTACAAAAATGCTCAGAAAGTGGTAACTCATTTCTAAAAGTTAAAAAATGAGATAAAAGTGAACAGTGAAATACCAACACGCTATATGGGTGTTGTCACTTGGTGGCCTCTGAAATCTTAAACTGGTTTTCTTTATGTTTGTTCTGGCTAATATGTTTTGGGTTTTTTTTTTAAAGTTTATTATTATGCTCTGTTTAGTTTGTTTTCCTTTTTTTTTTTTTTTTTTAAGACCTGTATTTTAAAAGTCAGTATCTTTGTCTGTCTTGCCAATTTAGCTTTAAATATCAAGAGAGTTCCTGAAAGATTGCAGAAACAACTCTAGATGTCTAAGGCAATGGTGCCTGGCCCAGAGGTCTAGAAGTACCATCAAATCCATAAACTGAACTGCGTATGTACTTTCCATCACACCTGAATTCTTGTAAATAATCAAATCTAGGCGTTCAGGATTGTTTTTTGTTTGTTTGTTTTTGGTTTTGTTTTTGGGGGTTTTTTTTACCTTAAAAGATCAATACAAAAGGGGTGTCAGAAAACTATGAATTATGGCTAGAAAAGTTCTGAATACCTGGGCTTGTCACTTAACATTGAGGAAAAAAAAAAAAAAAAAGATACAGTGGAACTGAAGAGAGTATTATATTTGCAGGTGCTGACCCAAGTGTAGATCAGGGCACTGAAAAAATCTCACTGTTCCCACTGAGATTGCAGAGGGACTCTTCTTCCTATCTGGCTCTACTGCTGGTTTTGTAAGCACTTTTCACCTGTGACAGTCAGGCCTCAATTTGTGAATGTCCTCTTATTGCCTTCCAGTGAAACAGACTCTTGAAATGTCCTTAGCCTGTGCTTACTTGTATAGTTCTGTTTACCAAGAGACTGCCTTGGTTGTGTTGGTCAAGAAATTCACCATAATGCAGAATGAGGCATATCTGAGAGCAATTGCATCACATTGTATCATCTTCTGCTATGGATGCATGCCCAAACCTGGAAGATAAAGGCTGGTCATTAGAAAAGTGAGGGCTTAAACTTTCAATGGGCAATTGGGCTGTAGCATTCAAATGGATTTTTACTCAAGTAAAAATCAAATGAAGGGTATTATTTATGTATGTATGTGTACCAAAACTCAGCAAATTTGAGGAAGCCTGCATTGTAATAAAGTTTATTTTTAATATGTCATAGTATTTGGATCTATATTATGTTGTTTATGGTACTGAAGATTGAGACTGATCCTAAGTGTTTAAAAAATTGCCATGCTTCATGGTTTAAAGCTTGATGGTGCTCCTCATGCCACTTCATTTTAATGCTGAGGTTGACATGAGCAAAACAGGTTTAGGCAGACTCACTTAACTCCACCTATAGCAAGAGTCATGCTAAAGAGTTGATAATGTGCTTAAAGTAATGAATCAATCCATTTTTAGTGATGAGACCAAATGTGGTAGTTGAAGATAGTAATGTTTGATACACGCATGGTCAACATTTCCTTTCAAAACTTTATTTAACATGAAATTGGTCCGGATATAAAAGAAGTGCCCTAGGGAAAGGGATTTTCCTGGTCTTTCTCTGTAGCCCACATGAACCAAGAAAACAGTCATGGTGTGATGGAAATGCGAATCAGAAAACAACAAAACTGCTGACATTTGGTGCATTAGTCTTTTCTGTTTAATGACAATTGACTCTATTAATGAGGATTCCTTTCATTTCTAATACGCATACACACAGTCATGCACGCACACTTTCTCAGAAGGAGGGCTGAGTGAGCCGCAGATTTCTCCTCCCCTTCAGTGGAGCAGATTTCTAGAATCACAGCAAGCAGCAAAGATGCAGTGAAAGGAGAGTTATTTTCCTCTCAAAAAGAGTACCAACTTTTTCTATATTGCTCCTGTCACCCAAATAAGCTAGAGCTCTGTATGTACCCCAGAGATTATATTCACCTTTGTGCCTCAAAGCAGGCAGAAGAGACCCTTTCTTCTCCCCTTTATTAACATGCTCTTTGTTAAAATTGAACAGAAAATTATGAGAGTAAAGCTGTAAAAGAAATTATTCCCAGCGCTGGTTCAGATTTCCATGATAAGAAAAACAAATCTTGTGTTTATTGAAGTTGTTCAGTTCAACTGCTAATTCCCCAACAGGGACAGCTGAGTTCTTCACCTTAATAAAAACGTGTAATGAAGTGGAAAATGTCAGTCCCTGACAGGTTCACAAATCCATTTTTCCTTGTAGGTCCAAAGCCTGCAAGGTGTAAGCACCTTCCAAGACCTGGATCTGTTGTCCTTTAAAGAGTACCTGCCCAATGTTAATTTTCTGCCTTTAAGTGTCTTTCTCTTGGATAATAATTTTATGAATTTGGTGAAATTTCAAGTCAGTTATATTTTTAAAAGCCCAAAAATACAGCCTAAAGAAGAGAACATGATGTTTATGTAATTGAAGTATTATTAAATATGATGTATTCCAGAGTGGAAGAAAATTCTACTATCTTTTTGAGGCAAAACAATTTTATGTAAAACCAGGAAGTGTACAGAATTCATTTAGGAATTTTAATTGTTTTCCTTTTTAAAGGAGAATGAATAGATTCTATCTGTAAGAAAAATCAAAGCAGCTTTGAAAGCAGATGAACTTCCTATCAAGAAAACGTGCATCAGAAAAATGGTTCAGAGGTTCTTAACAGCCCTTACAGACTTCACTGCAGCCAAAATGTAGAATACAGAACCTCTGTGATACATTAAATTATGAGTCTTATTTATATGGGCATCTGTGTGCTGATGTCTCAGAATGTCTCTGAAAGATCTGTACTGCTATGATTTTTTTTTTTTTTTTTATGTTTTCCATTTGTAACACAGTCCTAAATAGCTGCCATTTTCCCACTCCTGGGGCTTTCTGTAGATCAGTGGATGTTAGGTTTAAACTTCTGTTTTCTTTGATGAAGCTTTCAATAAAAAAATAAAGAAAGAAAAGAGCTGGGTGACTCTGTGTTCTTGTGGCACCTTTCTGGAGAGGCTTCCCAAGGCTCGTGTACTGAGCACAGAGGGAGCAGAAAGGCTTTGCAGCAAAGTCTGCCTCCTCCACATCCATTCCTCCAAATGGAGGGGAGGAATCAGAGAGACAGGACAGCTCTGCTGCCCTGCCAGCAGCACAGCCACCCACGTGCTAGGAGGTGAAATACAGGAGGAAGTGTTTCTCACACCAAGACTGAATGTATAACGCTGATGGGTATCTGGTGTCCAGGCTCTCAGCTGTGCACCTGCTAAGAAGAACACTGCCTCTCTTTCTGAGGTTTATTTTAAAGAGTGTCTTCAGGACAAAAGTTGCCACATGGAAGACAGAAAATCTTTATTTGAGAATAAGTACAGCCTAAGCAGTGGTTGAACGAGCCATACTTCATCTCTAAAGGAAACTGGAAAGTAAATTTCCTCCTCATCCATATCTCACAGGGAAGAAGAAAGGCATTTGGTGCATTCCCCATGGCCGCTTCACTCAGCAGCTCTCTTGTTGCTGCGTGCATTTCTCCCCACCAGGCAGTTTCTGTGGCAAAGGTGAGGATGGGGTGGAAGGGTCCAGCTCCAGTCTCCTCCCGAGCCAAGTGGCTTTGCTCACATGTTGGGAATCACTGAAGGCTCCTTTGTACCTACCAGGAATGTGCCTGTCTCCTTCAGCCCTATACATGTTTTGTGGGATTTCCTGCACTCTTGCTTTTCACTTTGTTTTGCCCAATAAAATGCACATCAATGAGCTTCTAACTCCCTTAGCTTAACCAGGAAAGACCAAAGAAATCCTTCAAAGAGAAAGGAATGAGATGAGGCATGGGTTGAGGAAACAGGTGAGAGGGGATTTTTCAAGTGCACCTGTGCTGAAATGTGCATTTCTGCTGGCCATGATGATAATGGAAAAAGGAGGAAGGCAGGAGGCTGAAGCTGCAGCCTGCCTGGAACTCTGAGTGGTGGTTGAGGAGGCTGGGGAGATCAGCAGAAAGCAGGACACTGTGTTCCACTAACACAGATGGTGCAAAGGTGGTTTATATCTGATGTTCTGGTGTCGGGTTCATCTTTGTCACTGCCAGGATTGCTCCATTTCCAAGATCATTCCACTTCAAGTTCTACTCAAAGGAAATTGCTCAGAACTGTGACATTAGTGGTTTTGGTTTTATTGTCTGTCCATTGGCTCTGTGTGCATGTGGAACCAGTCTAAGGGGGGTTTGCAACAGCTTCCACAGAAGTTCAGGTAAGAAGGTTTTATCTTCTCATCTCCTTGGTCCCACTGTCAATGTCCAAAAGAAAAAAAAAAAAAAAAAGTTAATTGGCAAATTATATGATTGTATCTGGCTTAGCCCTAGAATTAAAATAACAAGGAAATAACAAGGACAAATGGGGTTTTGTAATGTGTGAGGTGTGTTTCTTCCAGAGGGCGAAAGCTGTTTTTATCAGTAGTCTGCATCTGGAATGGATGTCTGTGATTTCCACATAGAGAAAGCTGTGTCCTTTGATTGTCACTCCTTGAGATTTCAAGTAGAGGGGAAGAGAGAAAGCAAATGAATAGCTGGTGTGGCATAAATTTAGGACAATTTCATAATTAGCAGCAGGTTTATGTAAATTTTTATTTTATTATTTTGGATAATAAATGTGCAATCTCCCGGAGATTGCACATTAACAGCAAAATCTCAGTTGGCCAATAATGATCAGCAAACATAGAAGTAAAGGGTCAGGAGCAGGCAGGACTGCAACAGAAGTTACTGAAAGTACCAAGCAAGCCGTGATTCAAACCTAAGTGTCCGCCTGACTGTTGGTAAACTTCTGTAGCCTTTGCCTGTGCCTCAGCTCCTTGCCCCATTGGTGTCAATCTGATCTTCAGCAGAACACTGTGCACTGGGCAAAAGCCTCCATTTGGCTCAGGCTAGCAGAAGTGGTCCTGAGGCTGCAGGAGGGTTTTTGGCAAGCAGATCACAAGCCTGCCTGCGGGGGAACGTGCTGCCCAGCATATCCAGACAGGAGGCTGCAACTGCCCACTGCTGCACGCAAGGCAGGCAGCTGTGTGGATGGGAGACAGGCAGGAGACAGCTCATCCCTCTACTCAAGCCCTCCCAGAGCCTCTCAGTTTGGGAAAACACATGCAGGGCCATCAAGATTTGTTTACCAATGTTACAATGTTCCTGAAAAAATCCGCTTTTTGGCAAGATGCTGTGACCAAACCACTTCCTTCCTTTTCAAAGTTTACGTGTATAGGCCTCTGCCAAAGGTGTGCTCACTTTTAGCAGATGCTTTGCACTAGTACCTCACTGAACTTACTTGAAGGAGCATAAATTATAGCTAAATAATCTACTAGATATGTGCACTGCTTTGAATGGAGGAGTTGAAAGTTAATGCAGTTAAAATGATGCAGCTGATTTTAAAATTTGAATGAGCTTACATTTATAGTGCGACTAGCTGAGTGAGGCCCTAGGTTCTGCTGAATGGAAATGCTGCTGAAATATAGAACTGTGTGAGAAAAAGATAGAAACCATGATTTCCACCTATTATTTGATTTATTTCACCATTTTTTACCAGTCAGTACATTCTCTGTCTTTTGTGGAATTCAGCCACTGACACACAGCCAAATAAAAATTATGTAAGGTCCTTGAACATAATTCCTGTGAGATCGAGTTCCATGTTTTTCACTCAGAAATTATTTCCCCCTTATTAACAGTTGTGCTACATCATATGGCAGCTAGCTGACTGGGATGCTCTCTTCCTCAGGTAGAGCAGCTTCTGCCTGGTGTTAATCTTGTATGAAATACTCTTTACTGGAGTCCAGGCTCCTCTGAGCTTTCCACACACCATCTTGGTTTTTTCGAGTTAGTCTTGGTGACATGTGAAGTTGCACTGCCACCACTGATCTCTTTTTAGTACAGAGGAAGGGGCAGAAGCAGGGTAGTAGGCACATCTCCTCAGCTGACACCCAGACAACCTTCCACAGCAATCCTTAGTTGAAGAAAAGAACAACCGCTGCACAGCAAACTGAATCAGCCATCAAGAGAAGTGGAGAGCTGACCTGGTGCTTCCTTTCTCCACTTGTGCTTCAAGTTCCAGGTTCTCTTCTTAGCAAGCACTCTGACAGCCTGGCTTTCTTGCTCTAGAGGTGAGCTTTTGAGAGGCCCTGAAAGTTACAACTTGAAAAAAGAAAAGAAAACAAACCCAATTTTGCAATGTGTCTTCCCTGTTTTTCAGTTGTGACCCTTTAGTAGTATGTCTCATGCATGCTTCCAAATGAGCCACTAAATATTTATTACAGTAACACACAATGGCCTCAATCTCCACCAGGTGCCATGCAAACAGAAAAAAAAGTCATGTTCTGCTAGGCTTATGAGGGAAGGAAAAATGATCTGTCTAATCTATTCAGTGATTCAGATTTCTGCTAGACACTGTGACACAACTGAGTTGGGATTTGGTGTTTCTGGTTACTTTTCACAGCAACAGCTGACTATAACACAGAGTTCAAGGACTGCTTTCCAAAATCTGTTTTCCCTTTTCCCTTTTCGCACACTGATTGTGCTGCAAGGGCTTTGGGATGTAAACAGCTGTTTGCAGATGCTGATTTTTGGAGAATATCCAATTTTTTTTTTTTTTTCCGGAAGAAAAAGTGTTCAAAAGAAACATCTACTACTGCTTAGAAAAATAGAATCACCTAGTAGTTTCATTTTCATCAAAATCATCTTGAGGTGTATGATTCACCCCTGTGCAGACCTGTATGGTGAGGATGAAATATTTCTTCAATCCAAAAAGTCTTACATGGCGAGCCAAACTGACCTTTACAAGGTACTAAAGCTTTGAGCATGCTCTGGGTAGTGATGAGTGTTGTCTGTAGCAATGACTGAGACAGGATGCTCACAGCAGGGTTGTTTCTACTACACAAGGGAACTGAATTGTCTTTGTAGAAGAGCGCCTCACCTGAACATAACTTTAATGTCTTGTGCAGTGAGCTGGCCATAAAATTGGCCCTGCTTTTGTCTTTTGCACTGGGAACAGGGTTTGTGTTGGATGTGTTTTCTGCAAATGGCAGTTTCTTCTTACTTTCTTTCTTCTTCCTTGCTTTCCCTTTGAAAACGACCATTTCTATGCTCACTGCGTGCTGGAAACCGTGTCTGCACTTCTAGTGAGGACTCTGTCCCTGCACAGAGGCACCAAAGGCCCCTGGACAAAGAAGGTTTTCTTCCACATCAAGGGCTTCCCTGGACTGCAGCAATAGTCCTTCCATTTGCCAGTCCTGCCTGTGTGAAATATGTTTATTACTGTAATATATTTCAGCTCTTGCAGCCTGCTCCTCTTGACAGGAAGTCCTGAGAACAAGGCCTTCGTGTCTCCTTTCCACCAAAAAAACCTCCAAAAAATAGGTGTCAAAAACTTCCTCCAGCTGTGGAGACCCAGGATCAGGGAATTAGAAAAACATAAACCTCTGCTCTTTGGCTAAATTATACTTGGTTTTATTAGAACTTCCTGCTCCTCCCAATCCACTACAAGCTCATTTATCTCTCCCTTTCCTATGACACATCCTCTCTGACATGCCAAATGTAACTTTCTGAGGGGATTTCGATTACTTGCCTACACAGCACTGAAGAGAAACCTTCAAAAAGTACAGCTTCAACGAGCTATAACCACACTGGATTCTCTGCTGGGAATTCTTCAGTTATTTTTTCCCAAAGCATATAATTTTTTATTAAGCTTGGAAAGAATTCTTATTAAAAAATAGGAACTTGAGCATCAAAGCTCACTGTGGTAATGTGGACTGTTTACCTCAGAGAAGCAGTTTGTCTGTTGTGTAGGAGTATTAAATGTTCTAGATAATTGGACAATACTAAACAAACTTCCAAAGAGAAGAGGTAGGAAAGAATCTTCCCTAGGCTTAGCAGGGTAGTAAGGCTCTATCCTATTTTGCCTCTCCTTTGGAGGCTGCTACAAAGATTTAGATAAGTGACCATGAGCTGCTCTGGTGAGTGAATTTGTTTGCAGACTAAGGTGCTGACCAGAGTCAAGAAAGATGTCTGCTTTCCATCCTTACCAAAGCTGTCCTTTCTCTGCCCCTTTACAAAATGCCATTGAGGAAAGCCATTGTGCTGTGAACATGAATGTATGAACATGTGTATAAACAGACCAGGGACAATCTTATATGATAGGGACTCCATGGTGCATTATACTCAGGCTTCTTTAACCCAAAACCCATGCTCAGAACTCAAATGAAAGGGCAAGCTGCAGAGCTGAAAACCTGTTTCTTTCTTTCCTACAACAGTTTCAGTAATAAAAACTGCTTGGTAGCAAGGCACACGTGCAAAACGTGCCTGTCCATTTGATCCACATAACTGCATGCCAATGCCAACTTGGGCTTTTGCCACCCTCACTTATAGGGGCTGCAGATGCCATTAGGAGGAACAGACACAGCAAAGATGTAGTCTGTAGAGAATAAAAGGCATGGAAGTCCATGTCTCTAGACAGGAAAAATTATCTCTGTGCAGAGAAAGACCTAAGCAGGGGGACATTTTCACTGTAATGAGCACCAAAACCCCTTCTCAGTCCTCTCCCATAGCTTTACTTAAGAATCTTCCAATCCTCTTTTTCTTGCAGTAGAATTCATTACTGCTTCTGTCTGCACAGTAGCTCCCTGCAGCACTGTCTCCACTTCCCACCCAATGCAGATCTATTCAAAATATTTGGTGTTCCTGTAAGTATTGGGCACTCAAAATGCAGAATGTCAGTAACAGCTGAGTGTGTGCTTGTGGAGCTTGGTCCAACACGGCATGATTCCACCATGGCAGCTGGCAGCTCTAATAAAACTCTCGGGGGCCTCGTGAAATTACTGACATGAAAGTAGCATTTGGAGCAAGAAACGGAACTCATTTTTCAATTGACATTAAAGAGGAAATCATTTTAGTGTCAGTTGATACTGCCCAGACACATTTTCAGTAATTAAGGCTCAGAAAAAGCAGTGGAAATACCTCTGAGGTGTTCTAAGAATGAAGCCAGAAGCAGCGTGTGAGAGGTGCCAACTGAAGGAGTCCCTGCGCTGAACATGTCATGAAATGGGAAACCTTATGGAATACAACCACAAAGAGAACAAGAGCAGCTCAGAAGAGTCAAACATGGGAGGAGCCTATACTGTGCTTTTGAGTGTGGTATGAAAACACAGGAAAGACAGAGGTGATTTCAGAACTGTGATGCACGTGGCCATGTAAGGTGTTCTTGCAACATTGAGGAAAGGAGGAAAAACCAATCCTGTCTACGCCCTCTTGCCTCAGCTTTGAAACACATGTGAACCCATTCCTTCCCTATGTGTTGCCAATACAACATCCATATTTCACTTGGTTTCTCATTTTTGTACTCTTTCATGATACTAGATTTCACTCCTACACCTAAATACAAACTTTGGAGGTGTTTTCAAGAGTTTAGGTCTTTCTTTTTTCTATATTATATTTTTTAAAATCACAATCACTTCAGAGATAAATTCCATTATACACAAAAATAGGTGATATTCCTACCATTTTACAGCAAAAAAAAAACCCTGAAAGTGAGCTTGACTTGCAGTATGAGAATACTTTCTTTTAATATGGAAGCCACAATTCCCTGATGGATTTTTCTGCTGTATCTCTCTGATAGTTCTTGAGGCCCGAGGTGAAATTGTTTTTGTTTTCCTTTGTTGGCCCTAGGCAGAGGTGGATATCTAAAGAAGGCAGATACTAGCAAATCCCAGGGAGTGTATTTTTGGCTGTTGATTACCTAAATAATTTGCACATTACCACACACTATCAGCCCCTACTTTCCACATTCCAAGTTTGTGTCACTACCTGTGCACAGAGTTTATTGTTGAGTGAGGATGTGCAGCAGCACCCAAGAGAAAAGAGCACTTTGAGACCACAGTGGATCATGCCCATTCTGAACCTGCAAAGAAATCCCTGGGGCTGAAAAGGGGGTCTCTTCCCTGTTCCCCAAAATTGTGACACCATCCCATTTACTGTCAGTTTCTTCAGTCAGACATCTTTTGGGTGTGTGTTTGTAAAAAAATTGTCTTCAAATGACTTTTTCAAGGTTTCATGAGGAAATGTGTCAGCTCCCTTATTTAACTCAAATCCTTTTTTGTGTTCTGGTTTTCTTATATCTGCTAAGAGCCCAGTCCACCTCCTATCTCAGAGAAAAGACAACATTCCAAGAACAACAAAGGGAGCATATCATGTTCACAGTTTGGTTATATGATTGTTTATCTGTTAAGATTTGCTTTTTATGAATCTTAGCTATTTTCCTGCTGTAACTCTTTATAGCAAACACTTTACTCTCTTATTTATTCTTGACAGATCCTATATAAATTTATGGTTCTGCATCAATAATAAGAATCATTAATCATAGTAACAATGCAAATCACAGGATCTTCCAGGCATTCAGCACTGAACTTGCTGAACTGTCCTACAGATGAAACCTTTCCCTTCTCAGTAATTAATTATTTCTGAGCTTACACAGAAATTAAGGAATTTTGTTAGAAAAACTGGGAGAAAAAAAGAGTTTTCTCCCAAAGGATTTGTTGAATGATGGGGGTGGGGAAGGATCTCAGCTACAGGAGGGCAGAAAGGGGGTTTATAGTTATTGGGAAATGTTTCACTTCTGCAGTAAATGCAAGTTTGTTTTTTAACAACTCAAAATCAAAACTTATGAACAAATATTTTGTTTAAAAATTGTTTGAAAATTGTTTTCCAAAATAGCCATTTCTTTTGTTTAGTTTCCATTCTTCCAACAACCACATTAGCCAATAAGTACAACTTCTCTATATTTATTGTTTATTTACATATAGGAAAGAAATAGCAGGAGAAAAGTAATCTAACAGATTAGAGCAATGGACAGTAAATCCAATTCTATACCAAGTAAAGTCAATACAAATTATTCTGCTGAGTTCACTGGATACAAGAAGCAGCCTGTGATTCAGACATCATAATATAAGGAGCGAGAAACAAAAGAACACAAGAGCAAAAAGCATGAATTGCAGAAATAAGGCGACGGCTGAAACAAGAGTCACACATTTTAACTCTTCTTTTTTGAGTGAGATTTAAGAACACATTTTGACAATGCTGAATTTTGAAGGTCAAGGAATATATTTAATTTGGCAGCTATAAAGGTGGTTCAACCACAACTCAAGTTTTGAAATCTTATCCAAGATTTTTCCCCCTCTTTATCAAGAAAGACTGCCAATGGATTAGGATGTTATCTCAGCAGGGATGGGATTTTTTTTAGTCATATAACCTCTTTGCCCCACTGCATTTCCATCTGGTTTTTTGAGAGGGTTTGATGGCTGTCAGAGAGGCAGATGGAGCCTTAAGAGAGCCTGAGAACTAAGTGGAGAAGTGATATACAACCACTGAATGGGCAAAGGGTAGAGGGAGCCTGGGGAAAGAAAATGAAGGAAGAAGTGTAGGGAGTTCATTTGCTTCAGCTGCAGAAACTAATTACAGCTGGTATATGGATATGTATTTGTGGTTGCTCAGCTATCTACTTAAAGTCTCTGCATTCCAGAATATTTTCTTTGGGAGAAATAGAACACTTGACAAACTTTCTAGCCTTTTAAGAAACAACCCTGATCATTATTTGATTAACTGATTAACTTCAGGCATATTTGGCAGCTACATTTTATTATTTAAAGCTACTTTATAAGAATATGAACATGACAGAGTGTCCCCACCCTTACTGGTTAACATTTCAAATATTTTTTATTTATCTACAAAGCTGGTTTTGCTGCACGTATTTATGCCATGGAAGCCTTATCAATGTTATGCCTGTCCCTAGTCCTCAGTGTAATTTTGAGTACACAGTTAGAAATATATCTTAACTCTGTATAAAAGAACATTCCCAAATGACAAAATTTTGCATAACCCAGTGAAAAATAAGACCTTACTCATATTGGGCAGGCTCCCTCAAGATTTGATCTGTTTTGATGTGCGTGCTGTCCTTGAAGATAAAATAATTCTCTAAAAAAGTAACTAGTCCATCCTTTTTTGTTAAAAAAAAAAAAAAAAAAAAAAAAATTGGAGAAAACCAACCCAGATCTTTCATATAAAATATGACTGCCTTCCTCTGCCTATATGGCAAATATTACTCCAAAAAATCTTTAAAACAAATGAATGCTTTTATTGTCTAAAAGTTGTAGAATGCAGTTTTATACCAAGAACTGCATCTACTGAGAGAAATGGAGATGACTAAAGCCAGATGAAGTTGACAAGGCATCAGGAAAAAAAAAAAAAAGCAGCTCGTACTCATGTAAATATTTGTTCACTGTCAAAGGTTCTCTATGAGATGCAGATGTTGAAGACACTGAAGATGTTGCTGTTCCATTAAGTCCGCAAAGCTCCAACCCTCCTAACTCAGACAGAATCGGGAAAGGAGACAGTTAGACATGTCAGGGAGTATTTCTATTTTTCCATTAGCCGTTTAAGCATTCTGTGGTTTTAAAGGCTCCTCAATGACTGCTGATCCATATCAATGAGTGAGAGAGTCTGAGACAATCACGGCAAGAAACTCTAGGTGTTGAGACAGACTGGAACCGATTGTGTTTTGAGGAATACTGTGGCTTCCATTAATCATATGATCAGACCTTCCTTCTTTTGGGGTTTCATTCCTTCCTTTCTTATTTTAAAGCTACTCACACACTTCTTTTTTTATGGGCAGGGCCGCTGCTGACTTCTTTCCACCAGATGGCACCACAGACTGTGAGCTATAGCCAAGATCTATATGTGTGTGTGTATATATATTTGTATAATTGTATGTGCATATGAACGTAGCCACAGACATGGATTTGTTGGTGAAAACCCTCGAGTGCTAGATACCTGCAAACCTCACTTTCCTTGCCTCTTGTCCTACCACACAAGGCAGAAGGAGGAGCAAGGCCAACTAACACCATGCAGTGAGACCATGCTAAAAATAATGCTTCTGTACTTGATACTTTCAGGGTACATGCACTCTGCACAACTTAAAATAAAAAAATATTAAGGAGACGGCTCATTTTAAGAATTTTGCTTTCTAACATAACTTAAAGTAGCCACTTTCTTCTAAACTGCAAGACTTAATGCATGGTCATTCCCATATACAGTTCAGTTGTTGAAGGATTACTTTATGGAATCCTAATCTGAAATCTTTTCAATCCAGCTGTTCCACACTCCAATATGGGCTGCCTACCCAATGTTTCTGTAGGAAATGGGAAGGGAATGCTTTTTTATCTTAACTTTATCTTAACTGTTACTGCCTTATCTTAGTTTGACTCTTCAGTAGTTTCATCTACTTACGTTCCTTGTAAGAATACTGTAAAAATCTGAAAGATGAGCAGATTTTGATAATGAACACAGAAAAATTGTTTTAGAAGAAACTGGCAAATAATACTTATAAAATGTTCCTTACCTAGCAGGTTGGTATTTAAAACACAGTTGGCAATTTTGGTTGCTAATTAGTATTTCCATTTTTTCCTTAATTGATTCTCAGTTGTTTCAGTTTACTTTAAAAACAAAACCTCTCCTTGATCTAAAAAGTTTTCAGTAGGGATTTTCAGCTGACTATTTTATGTCTAGGTCTTGCCTTCATAGAGATGAGAAATAATAGCAATTATTTTGAGGACGATGATATTTAATTGTTACTGTAAAGTCTTTGCTGAAAAGGTGGTATTTCATGCTGCAATGTAAATTAAAGATATATGACCATCATTTACAAACAGTTTATCAATGCATAAACGTTTTTGGTTTGTGATTCATTTCCAAGTTGTTTTAATTTCTGACATGTTCATAATCCTCACGGCTTTCCCTCCATACTTTTAAAGATCTATCTTAGCTTGTGCTGTTATCTTTATTTTGTGACAACTCTCATAATCTATCACAACAGTAAAAGACACAACAGAAATTATGCAATCTTAGTGCATATGGAAGAAAAAAAGTTTGTTGCATTTTTTTTCTCCATCTGTCCATGTCCAGCTTCCCTCCCTCCTGATTAGGTGTCACAAAGGTGAAGCTGTCCTCTTCTCACCCTATGCCTTTAAGACATTATTTTCCAGCCCTTTCTGAAATGGGCTGGCATCTGCTGCCTCCTGTTCCTGCAGAAGATGTCTCCAGCCTCTCTTAGCCTTCAATCTTAGCTAGGAGCCTAAGCAATCCTGATCATATTGAAAACTTGCATGGGAACCACCAGGGGAAAAAAATGCATCACTGATTTATGATGGGTGCCCAGGAACCAGCAGCAAAGGAAAGAATTAGTGACTGACTGGAAACTCATAGTGTCAGAAATCAGGTTGAGATTTTCCACTTAGGTGCCCTTTCTGATAGCCCAGAGACAGGGAGAAGTACCGAAATTCCTACAATCATTAAACCTGGATGAGACTTTTATGTGACAGGAAAGCTGCTCTGCATTTAGAAGGCTGCAGTTTTGTCTCATAACATCACAGTGCCTTTGCTCCACACGGTATCCTGCAAAATAGGTTCTGTGTGTGAGACCCTGAGCTTTGTATCCATACTGCAGATGCTGAGCTCCAGGCTGAGCCTGCCTTGCTTGGCAGGCGTGCTATATAAGCTGCAACATGTGTGGGAGACAATAAATCATGCTCTTTGGAAATAGTGCAATAATCAATGACCAGGGAAGATAGATAGCTGGCCAGGGAAGACGGATAGTTGACTGGGGAGACATGTAGAAATAGGTCTTAGCTTTGTACGATGGATAGAAACAGACTGAGATGCTTGTTAACTGTTTTCTTCAGTTATGAACGTCATTTCTTAAAAGCATACTGTGAAGTACCTTTTAATGCCTTATCCTTTAAATCTCTTCTATTTCCCCTTCTTCACTCCTCATAAATGCATTGGCCTGTGGGCTTGATGGTACCTAATTTATACATTTTTGCTTAATTTGATGAACTGTAAGTGCTCTTTCAGCCTACTGTGTGCATTCAGTAATCCAAAGTGGCTGTGAAGTATATAAGCCCTGTTGCTGCTTTATAGTGCCTGATTAAAACAGAAATAATGTATTATAAAATCCCACTCAAACATCTTTATCCATCATAATTTAGGGGTAAAAAACTGCCTTGGCTTGTTGATCTATTTTTTATCCCTCGTTATCAGTCTACATCAGTAATTGCAATGAAGTTAAAGCAGCAGCCTCCTCATGGTTCTCTGGGTGTTTTCTATTAACAAGCAATTCTATCTTTCATTTTAATGGTAATGTCCCCATCCCTTCACCTGTGTCTGTCCCGTCCAGAGCTGTCTCACACCACCTTTTGGGAAAAGTTCCTCAGTTTCCCCATGTAGAGAAATGGGAATAAAAGTCTTTGCTCAGCACTTCAGCACCTGTTTGAAAGTGCAATTGATTGTGTTTGCAAAGAATCTGGGACCTTCAGACACTTCTCTTTTTAGAATATAGCACAGATTATTTTCTGTATAAACTCTAAGTGACAATATTTTTTTCTATCTTCTCATCTTTAGTCTCTCCCCCACCAAGCTCAGACGTAGAAGCAGGCGTGGTTAGACTAGTGACAGCTCAGACCTGACTCTAGCAAAAAAAAAGTCACACTTGCAAACCCTTGAGCCAAACATAATAATCCATCCTTTACACTATACATCAGGAAGGAATTCTGTGTGCATTACCTGCAAGGAAATTTTCCCTATACAAAGACTCCCTTCTCCTCCTTCTTCCCCTCTCTATGCTTTTGGTTTTTTTCATTTTCTCCTTTCACACGGCCCTTAATATCAGGATGCTCTAACCTACTTTTATTGAGAGGTTAAATGGAGCAAGAAAGCTCCAGAAAAATGTTTTGTCTCATCGACCTCCCCTCCAGGCTGCGTTCCGTAATTTCCCCCGCTGTGCCGAATTGCTGCTCCTCTCTGTGTGTGAAATAAGCAGTCGCTTCCTGAGAAGGAGACACGCTGCCTTCTGAAGTGCCCATTCAGCACCGCGGAGGACAAACTGTCTGGCAACAGGGGTGTGATTCAAGGGCTGCAATACACAGAAAAGAACAAAAGGAAGGAGGTACTGGAAAAGGAGAGGTAAACAGAAGAAAGGTGGGAGAGCCCTAGGTTAGGGAACAAAGGCTGCAGAAATGTGAATATTAAAATTGTTGGTATAATGATGAAATACCCAAAAAGCAGGTTTTTTTCAGACAGATAGAATGTGCCACATGAGCTCACACATGCCAGATAGCACTCTGCTGTAAAACAGGTCCCCTGAAAACAGTAATAATACATCGCACTGGCACATATATTTTAAGTGAAGATTGATTCTATTGCATGATAAAATACCTGAAATAAAAAACCAGAAAAACAGGGTTTGCTTTCCCTCCTCCCCGCCCCCACCAATGTATTTCAAATCCGAAGCTTTTTCCCAATAAATTCTTTTGATTTATTTTCGATTTATATAATATTAAAACATTGACATTAAGACTCACTCCTATTTTGAAATATAAATTCCAAGTTTTCCTGGCCATTAATATTAATGTCTAATACCCCTCTGCCAGCAAATCTCTCTGACTCCACTAAGTCCCATCAGGAGAATATTTTTGAGAGACAAATTGTATTGACCCCTCAGCTGGGCATGTATGAGGGGTCTGAGGTTAGGCAGGCCTGGAAGTGTTGCACAGGACATGGGACAGAAGTCCGGAGAGACTGGGGGAAAAGTTTGATGCTATTGCAAGTCATCCTTTTCCCCTCAGAGTGGCTGAAGAGCACGTGTCTGAGTGCAAGGGGCAGCACAGGCAGCCCATGTCCCCATGGTCTGTGTGTGCACATCCGCTGCAGCTGGGAGCAGCACCCTCAGTCACCCTGGCTGGCATAGGAACATCTCTTCTCCATCTTCACTTCAGAAACCTTGGCCTTTGGCAACATAAATACTGCTATCTTCTCACCAAGCTTAGTGAGCTTGGGCACGACCAGGCTTTGTCCTTGCTGCTTCTGCATTCACCTACAGCTCCTCTGTCTCACACCACTAATCTCTGATCCCAGGGCAGGCACTTTGCTGAGATAGTCTCAAGTAGGAAACTGCTTTAAAAACTGAGATTTTATGAAGCTATTTGGGACTTTTATTTTAATTCAATGGTGAAAAAAACTCCAAGACCCTGTCTGCTCTGCTTCTTTTGAAACTGCGTCATGCCTAATAATCTGAGTAAAGGAAAGATCTGTGGTTAGGAAGCAAGGTTAGTCTCTGAAAAAAAGCCACCTGAAAATTATGAAATAATGCCCAGTGAAATACCAGAAGCACAATAATGTGAGAAAGGGGACACACCTCCACTCTTCAGGGCCATGCAGAATGGGGCAGCCATCTTATGCTGTCCTTTCTGATCACCTCTCACAGGAGCAAGTAATAGAGCTAGACTGACTTTCATCTGGGTTTTGGGAATATGTGCCTAAGCCAGGAAAATTGAGTTTACAATCCTAGTTGCATCCATTTTTTCCAGGGAATCACGGAACCATTGAAAAGGTCTATGAGATTGACCCCAACCATTAACGCAGCATTGCCAAGTCTGCTACAGACTGTGTCCCTAAGTGCCACATCTACAGGTTTTTTAAATGCCTCCAGGGGTGGCACTTCCTTTAGCAGCCTGTTCCAATGCTTGACAAGCCTTTCAAAAAAGAATATTTTCCTAATATCTGATCTAAAACTCTCCTGATGTAACTTGAGGCCATTTCCTCAATCTATCAGCTGTTACTTGGGAGAAGGAACTGCCCCACACCTGGATACAACCCCTTTTCACATGTTTTCCTGATTAGCTCTTTCAGAGAGCTAAATAGAAGTGCTTGCTGCTGATGAGGAAAGCAACCAGGCATATGAAATCATAAAGTGGTTCCCTTTACCTAGCCCTTGATGCTGACCCAGCAGAGCCTGACTGTATGGTGCTCCAGCCCATGATAATTGTTCGAGTCCAAGGAGTACAGCAAGGCAGCAGAGAAAGGGAACAGTGAGTAATTATTAAGTTGCTTTGAGGACTAATGTGCGATCCAACTCTCTTGGCAAGGTGGAATAAGGTTGTGATTTTTCCAGGGTAGTTCATTATCATAGTCAGCAGTTTCTTTAGTTTTCTTGACATGTGGTCTCATTTTGCTGTTGCTGCAATTTTCCTGGTGGTTTTAGGCTCTGCATGTGCCCTTTGCTTAGTTATGAAATTCTTACTTTTAGCTCCTTTAATTCAAACTTGGTTAGCACAGGGCTCTTGGGTTGCAACGTGCAACAGTGTTCAGACTGCAGCCCATAGCATACACAGCTGATTGCGTGTGACATTTCCCTTTATCTCTGAAAAGCTGTGGAGTAGTTTTGCTGTTCATCTTGCCCTTTTTCATTGCTCCTGAGCTCTGGAGTGTCTCTGTAAGGAGCACATTTGCTGACGATTTGTATGGATTTCAGTTCGAACTGAAATCAAGGGGAAAATGATCAAGAGACATCTGGGAAATCATTGCCCATCATCTTTGCATGCTAGGCTGCTTTGTGAGTGCTAATACCTGTAAGCAAGCCAGCCCAATAGCTAGGTAATTTCTGTTAATCTCCATTGAAATTCAGGATTCCTCTGTGCAAGAGTAGAAAACTTAGATCAGGAAGGACATGTTCTGACTTTGTTAACCTTTTGAGGGTCTTCTTTCTATGTTTTGGTGCATTTATGTGGCTTAGACTCCCCATTTCTAAAGAGCCTTGCATCTGTTGGTCTCCCCAAAATGTATGTATGGTACTGGCTGAATTCAACAAAAAGAGCCTTATCTTCGTGCGTGCATTAAGAGGTTCCTCAGCAGACCTGCAAGCCAGATGATCTATGCAATTTGCACTGTATATTTCTTTGATGTGGCTCTAGCCCTGGCTTTTTGTGTGCCACTTACATTGTGCAAGTACTCACCAGACATGAGTCTTTCAGAGCCTCTCACACAGCCCCTTTGAAACTGCAGCCCACTGTGTTTGCCTTGAGCACTTCAAGACTCTTTCGGTGTGTACTTCCTAAACGATTCGATGCTGCTCAGCCATTTGAAGTGAAAAGTGCTTTCAAGCACAAAAGACTTTATGTTGATTTTTCTTTTGTTTTAACTAAATTCTTTGAGAAGAACAGGAAGGAGGCAGCTTTGTGAGGTGAGTAAATGACAGCTAGCCCTGTTGTGGGTACCAGAAACAAGGCTGTATGCACAAACACATGCAGGGTAAATAGTCTACTTCAACAGTAGGTTCTCTTGCTAATTTGGAAAGCTGTTCCAGCTCTGGCTTGATTCCATTTCAACCTCAAGCTGTGAATAAGGAGGGCTTTTAAGCTGTCATTTTGTTAAAGACAGCTTAAAAACACAAGAGGAAGAGACATCAATTACCAAAGCAAACAAACCTATGGAAATAAAACTCTTTTCCTTGATCTGTAATTCAACACCAACAGCAAATGCTACAAGGTTTTGCCTTTTCGGTTTTTTGGATTGGTTGTTTGTTTGCTTTGTTTTTTTTGCTGGGGTTTTTAAAATTAATCATAGGTTGTTTGGGGGGTTTTTTGTTTTGAGGGGAGGACTTAAGGACCAGAAAGTTGGGGTTTTTTTGGCAGGTGAACATATTAACACATGAGTATCCAGCATAGGATTTGATTTTTCAGGTAAAGTCAAAATGAAGGTAGTGGGCTAAATAATGGTAAAATGTATTATTACTGGATTTGTATTTACATTTTTCAGTACCTGAGAGAAGCATTTCTGGAGCTAAAGTAAGGTGTGATTTAGTCCTGTTCTCTCATGGTATTTTCTCCAATCCTAGAATGAAATAATTCTAAAGCAGTGTATTTCAACTCTATGTATGATTCCCTGATGCATTAAGAAACCTGGCAGGAAGGCAAACACCATTTTTAACCAAAGCCATAAAATCAAATGATTTCTTTTTTTTTTTTTTTTTCAACAGATTCTAAAGAATTTTGTTTTGGTAGCTAGAATTACAACCTGAAATGTAACTTTCTCAGAAATAACTAATAAATTAATCATAAATAAATATTAATAAATAGACTCTGTATTTAATTACAGGGTCACAGAACAGTAAAGTCAAAAGGGACCACCAGTGGGTCTTCTGTTCCAATATCCCTACTCAAGCAGGGTTATCCTAGACCACATGGCACAGGATTGTGTCCAGACAAATCTTGAATAACTCCAGTGAGAGAGATTTCATACCCTCTCTGGGCAACCTTTTCCAGTGCATGGTCACCTGAACAGCAAAAAAGATCTTCCTCCTATGCAGGTGGAATTCCTGTGCAATCAAGTTTCTGCTTGCTTCTTGTTAGAGACACCACTAGTGACAGGTTCCAGATATACCCTGTGCCACTGACTGACCCTCTGGGATGTGTCACTCTGCCAGTTCTCAGTCCACCTCACCCTTTACTCTTCCTGAGTTTGCCTTTGAGGATGTTGTGGGAGGCATAGCCTAAATCCTTGCTGAAGTCCAGGTAGACAATTCGGACTGCTTCCCCCTCATTCACCCAGGTAGTTTTGCCATTGTAGAAGGCAATCAGGTTGGCAAGCAGGATTTGCCCTTAGTGAATCCATTCTCACTGCTCCCGACCACGTTTTTGTCTGTCAACTCTCTCAGCGCTCGTGGACACATCCCCTCAGGCTCCATGGAGCTACAGATGCTGAGTTTGATGAGCTGATCTCTAACCCTCTCCTTCTTGACCATGGGAAAGCCTTCCTTCCACCTCTGGTTTTCCCTGGACAGAGGCCGGACATTCCTGGGGGCTGGTCCTGTCAGTGAAGCCTGATGCAAAGAAGGCATTCAGTATTTCTGCCTTTTTATTCCATATTCCTTCTTCCTCCATAAGAGTTATTTCTCCATGATAACAGAAACCATGCGTTCAGCTGGTACAAACTACTATTGCTCCATTAACAAATGGCAGAAGTATACCAGATCATCCACTGAGATTCTCGGCCTATAATTAACTAAACTAGTGGTTGGATGGCTATTTTAGTATCTCTTAATGAATGAACGGAAAACAAAGCAAATACAGTAAAATTATAGCCTATCTTTTTATTTCAGGCAGAGCAGCATTATTTCCTCTCTGATTTACTGCTTGTAGACTTTTAATGTTTCATTTAAATTTACACTGAAAACAAAGGTCCAGGTCTGCCTTGTGTAGTCCCTGAAGTGATTGGAAGATGTACACCCGTGTCAGAGGAGAAATAATTCCCTGTGCTTACCTAATATGTGTGTACTGCATTGTGATGTTATTTCTAGGACAGACATTGCACTTTCTCCGACCAGTGGAAAGTAACAAGTTTTAGCTCTCTGCTCAACCCTACTTCAATTGTGTGTTTCTGAGGCTGTGGGAGAAGGTGGAAGAAGGATGTTGGGTTTGTGTTTGTGCAATTGTGAAAAGCTTTATTCATTGCTGTTGTAGGTACTTTTACTGGAGTCTTTCCTGTAGAAATAATGAACAAAGCAGGAAGAATAAATGTAGCTCTCTTTTGCAATTCCAAACAGGAATACTGAGAAAAATAAATTGGTTGCAGTTAAGTTAAAGAATTGCTATAAATTTAGATGTTGCAACCTCTTCACTTCCCTACCTGCCCATGAGTTTTCCTGTTCATTTCTTCCTGTTGTGCTCTCATTGTCTCGTTGTAAAACCTCTAATCTATCCCCTGTCAAGCCTTCCAGATCTGGAAGTCCATCATACCATAACTGGGTCACAGATTAATGTGGCCTGACTGGCTGCCTCATTGATGGGTGGCAAAAGGCAAGCCTGTCTAGGCTAACTAGCCCTTCAGCTCTTCATCTGTTTTCAGTTTGAACTTCACTTCTGCCCCTTCTATGGAAAAAACATCTATTAAAAGAATATACTGTTGCTTTGAGATCTGTCTCACTCTCAGATTTGGTAAAGTTAACCAACAGGTTCAGAAATTATGAGCTGTGTTCAATTAAACAACTGAAATATCTTGCTCCCAAAAAAAAAAAAAAAAAAAATCCAATCAGGCAGAAAACAATGGGAAAATATAAAAATCTCCATAGTTCAAACAAACACCCCCCCAAAAAAATCCCCATATCAAACCACACAGATTATTTATATTACCTCACCCTTGTGGCTGGTGGATTCATTTTTGTGGGTTTTTTTTTCCTTTAGTATTTTGTGTTTGAGGGGTTTTTGGTTTGAAAGGGTTGGTTTGTATTGTTGTTGGGTTAGGTTTGTTTTTTTACAAACTGAAAATGTGGACTTACAGCAGATTGTAAGGACACAGCTCATGTGAGTGCATGGTGTATTCCTACTGTCTTAGTAAAAATGTGAAATCTTATAAGAAAGCTGCTGAGGGCAGAGGACGACTGTGGGGCAAAGGAGCTCATATTGTGATCACTGATATTGATGCTGCAGCAGGATTGTAGGAAGATGGGGCATCAGGGAACCAGTTGTGGAACCATCAGTTGTGGCTCTGCATCTTTGAAATTTTAACTTGAAGCTACTGCCTTTGTTTCAGCAGCACAATTTTACCAAAGAAGGAATACCTGCCATGAATCTGGCAGTAATATCTAGCACACACAATATATTCTGTTTGTAGTGCAAAAGAAAAGCATGTCCTGGACATTCTTGGGTGTCCATATTGAGTAGGTGCTCCTTTGCTCCCTCAAAGGACTCCTGTTGGGCAGGACTATTGAGCACCCATTATATACTTTGGAAGCTACTTAGGCAGGACCTGTGCATACTTGAACTTTAGGGTATTAGGTGTCTGCCTGGGGAGGGAGGAGACAAGGAGGGAACTCACAGGATTGGAAGTAATCTTCAAGTGTTTCAGAGGTCATGGAAACAAATCTTGAGAGATGCTTCAGGGCTGTACAAGTATAAAGAGCGAACACTGAAACAAGCTGAAAAGCATCAGCATCAGTCAGACTGAAGTGTGAGAAATGAGTGATACTAATTAAAAAAGTCATGTTACAGTGTTGATTGCAACACCCCACTTACTCTGTGGGGCTTATGATTAAAAAATCTCTACCCACAAACAAACAACAAGGCCTTCCATCAGATCAGTGTCTATTAATGACTCTAAGCCCCGCTTAGGAGCAGTTTGTAGATGAGAGCCAGTCATGTACTGTGCACTGCATAGCTGCAGGCTTCTCACTTTCTTTCAGCTGTCAGTATGCCTCCTGAGATTTATCTGGAAATTACAACTGGCATGGTGCTAGGCAGAAGTTGAAGGATAAATAGTTTCTACAGATAAAAAAATGACTCATTCAAACTACCCCCGTTGCAACAAAAAACAAGGTGTGGTTGAGGTTATCTATCAGGACTGAATTGAGACATTTAAAATGTCTCATTTAAAGTCATATGTATATTTAGGCAGTCTGAAATGGATTTGTAAGACTGTATCTAAATGAAAGCATGGTTAAATTACACCCAAACTGAAATCCAAACTGAAACTTAGGGGCCTCAGCCCTAAGTACCAGTCTAAATCAGAATCACTTGGAGGTTCAGAGAGCTAAAATACAGAATATGAGGTTTAAAAAACAGGTTTGTATAAACAATAATTTATCTTTATTTCCTACTTTTACAAGCTCTTCCTTATTTGCAGAAGCTCTGCTTGGAAATATATGTTTCATTTGCTGGATTTCCTTCTAGTAAGAAGCAGAGCATAAGCTTAATGTAGTACTGTATTTAATTGTCTGCTCAAGCAGAGAGCCAAAATAAAACATTGTACAGTGAAATTACACTGCACCAGAAATACAAGGTGTGTGGTGATGAGAAATCAGCTTCTGAAAGTCTCAATCACTACAATGTGAAATTGCTTCAGCAGAGTGGAATAGCTTAGGACAGAGTAGGCAGGAGCAGAGCCAGTGAGAATCAGACTTTGTCGGTGAGCGTTTTATCCCCATTCTTCTCCCCCACCACACAAGTAATTCTCTAATTGTAGACAGGGATTTTTTACTTATTTCTCATTTCTGCTTGTATTTTTATCTGCAATTACATTTTGAAGAGATGTCACTGACAGCATCATTATTTCAGTCCCTTGAGCAATGTAGAAGAGCACAGGAAAAAAGTCTTATGGTAGATACTGACTATTAATGACCTTTGCCAGGTCTGAAGCCCAAGTGGTGAAAATAGCTGTCATTTATACAACCAACATATTGTCTTTCCTAGTGGAAATGTGGTATGCAAATACATGATTGCCTTTGACTGCTGGCTGCAACATGTAGCTTGTGTATCTAAGCAATATCAAGCAATCCTTGTATAAAAGCATAAGGAAACAAAATACCTTTTCCCATTTAATTAACTCAGAGAATATTAATAGCGTCTTCAGAAAATAAAGGCAAAATCCTCCCATGCTTGCAACAGTAACAATCATTTAACTGAACCAGTGAAGAGTTGTTCTGCCCTTCCATCTCACCTTTAGGATAGCAGTAAATCTAGCTTGGCTGGTGAACCAATATCTAAAAATAGCCTGTGTCTGAGTGGGAAATGCAAACAGCTCTGTTCTTGCAGTCTGTGGAACTTCTGTCAACCTGTATCCGATTCCAAATATTTGGGTAATTACTTAGCTGAAAATGTGAATGTCCTTGCTTGTATTTGGGGTGTCTTTTTCCAGGGGCAGAAGTAGTTTTATAAAGTAGATTTCATCCAAAGCATAAGTTTTCTGAGTGATAGGTCTAAGAACCCATTTCGTGCTCAGATAATGCCATAAACACAATCCACAAAGCTCACAGTGCACTGGTATTTCTAGACTCTGTTTGAAATGCAATTGCAAATTCTTCCTGAAAGGCTATGAATTTCTTGAAAGAGTCATCTTATTCTATCTCTCAGTACTATTGATCTGTGTCTCTATCCCTTTGGTCAGATAGAGGGAACTTAAATTGGAGACTGCTAGTAAGGGATTTAACCATGGAGCTGCTTCAAGCTCTCCACCATGGGTCTTCATAGCAAAGAAAAGGAGATTTAGCTATGTCAGCTATTATACATCATTGGGTTGCTGTTATCCTTCACTGAAAAGGGGGATGCTAAGATAGATTATGGAGAGAGAAGCAGTGTGACTAGCAATTTTATCACGTTAGCAGGTTACAGTAATCTTGCTTGCCACACTGTAGAAAAATACTGTCAGTAATGCGGTGCTGAAATAATAACATAACCTATTTTGGCTGAAGAGGGTGTTTTGACCTTATACTGGTTTGTGGAAGCATGCAGAAGATGCTGTTCTCCCTTCAATTTGGCACAGAAAAATATAATAAAATAGATTAAAAAGATGGTGAATGAATCATGCAGTAGTTATCTCTAAGGAATGAGCTTGTTCAGAGATGAAGAGTGAAAGATGCAGTCTTGGGCTTTTTTCAACCTGTCAGAGGTATGTTGAAGAAGTTGTTTTCGAAGATTTTATATCTGAGAGCAAAAATCTTATTACTAATGTGTACTAATATATCATACACTACTATAGTGATATGCATTATGCATTACCATTATTAATTAGAAAAATAGGAAAGTCTATTAATTTAAAGCATGGTGCTAAGCTGCTGGGTGTTGGTTCTTCCCAAGTTGCTTTAAACTTGCAATGTTTCATAGCCATATAAGTATCTGTTCAATACTTTTCACTACTTGAAGAGTGAAAGTAGGTCGGTAATATTTCTTCTTACAATATATTGTTCAGGAAGTGCCTTCCCCTGAGACATTTGGTATTGTAACTCTGAAAGGACATTTAGGGTCATTAAACAACTATTTCAGATAAATCTTAGGTAACATAAGTGATAATACTTTCCTAAGTATGGTATAGTCCAGCTTTTCATGGTAATGACTCATGGATGAAGATAGTGATATATAAACTGAATATTCTCAGTGTAAATGTTACAAAAATCCCCAAACAAATACAAAAATCCTTTTCCCCACCATTAGAAACCAGAAAAATGAGGTCTAATTTTCTCCATGTGTTGTAGGTGTGAGGAATTGTTGTTGGGGGTTTTTGTTGGTTTAGGGATTCTTTGCACATTGTCTTTTGTAACTTTCCTGTGATGTAGAAAATTCTGAAATTAAAATGGTTCTCTTAGGCCTTGTTTATGGCTGTCATTGATGCAAGAAGACCTGCAAAAACACTTAAATGCAGGTTTAAATCAATGTCTAATCAGGAAAGCTCTTAAGCATATTCTTAAATGAAAGGGCAGACAAAAAAAATCATTTAACTCATACCAACCCTGTGCACTCTCCACGACCAAAGCCAGGGATTTAGTAATTGCAATTATTTTACAAAGTTCATTCTGCTTGGAGAATTTTACTCTGATCTGTTTCTCTTCTTTGTAGACACAAGCACATTGTATTCCTTAGGTTTTTAAAACATGTGCAAACATATACTTTTGGATGGGCCTGCATATACTGGACATCAAGAACGAAAGAAGTTTTTTCTGTTGTTTTTCATTACCAGAAAGATGATTGAGAAGTTTTTTTTTTCTGAACCATGCCTCTTATGACACAATGTGCAAGGGGTTTGTTATCTCCAAAAAAATCTGCATGTGTCAATGAGCAGTGGTGGCTGCTGAGCCAGATTATTTTTGCAGTACCTCAAATTTCACTGAACTGAGCCTTTAGAAAGTAGTAAAACTTACCTCAGCATTTCCTCTGTTTCTTGTTTCTTAATTTTGTGAAACTTAGAGCCAGTTAGCTTACATGATTAGCTGAGGGGGGAGGTAAAGAGGAACAAAAATCTTTCGCCTTCCCCATCCTATTTTGAAATAGTAAAAAATAGGCTGACAGAACTTTTGATCTTGAAAACAAAGATCCTTAATCACTCAGAGAGGCCAGTGCCTTTTCAGGTCGAAAAGTAAAGCATCTTACATTTAAAATTCCCATCCTACTATGCTAGGTGCCAATCTTCTACTCTACTTTAGCACCTCATACTAGAAATGGTTTGATTCTGAGCTAGTTTTCCTAGGTCTCTTCTAAAGAGATGAACATTGCAAGAGCCAGTGCAGCTCCTATTGAGCCAAGCTCTGAGAAAGCCCAGCAGATTCTCTCTCAGGAGGCACCTGCTTATCTCCCTTGATTATGAAGAAAGCCTTGGGAAACTTCATTGCATGAAGTTGAGCTTGAGGTACAAGCTTGGATGAGATCTTACTTTAAAGTCATCAGAGAAAAAACTGTTTTCCTCCCTTTTTGGGCTGCTCTATTTATGGTAATCAAGAAAACTTGCCCACAGTGAGCTTAGAAGCACTAATGTAAGAAAAATAGTTCTTTTGCATTTCTTCTTGTTATGTTGCTTAGCATCTGGAAAGCTCTTGGTGTCACAATAGTGTTCTTCTCTGTTTGCACTATGCCATGAAAAACCAGGAGATTCAAACCTCTAAGGATCTTATTCTAACAGATTTCATGAGGGAAAATCCATGTCCAAAATCCAAATTTTGCCTGAAAAGGCAAAGTGGCTTTTACTGCGGATGAGGAAAGAGGAAAAATGTATCAGTTTTTTTCAGTAAAATTAGGCCACTAAGTATTAGAGAATCAGAGGATTTATCCTTTGTATTGTTATTATATTTTTTATTTTGCCTTTTTTCCTTAGGGTGCTACTATTGTACAGGATATTAGCATTGCATTTTAGCCACTAGGTGGAGAAAGCAAGCCTTCTGTAATTTAATAGCATTTGTTGCATTATGCTATTCTGACCTAAATTCCATAGATATTTTGAAGCAGAAAGGTCCCTTCTTTCCTGCAGTACTTCAGAAGGTAGAATAGCAATGAAGAGTGGAGAGTGGCTAGCTGAAACCTTGCTGAAACAGATTTTAAGAAAGTATGGTGAAAAATCAGTCTTAAATGTAAAAGCACGTGTATCACATGCAGCCTCGTACAATCTTCTGAACTGGAATTTTGGTCATCATTCCTTCTGATACTTGTGTTACTAGGAGAAGGGAGTTGTGCTGCTACTGCAAAAATACAGAGAGGGTGGGCATCTTCTCTTAGAGCTAAATTGCCTGTCATATCTTCATCAGGATAGAAAGACAAGCAGTGGTTGTGTACAGACAGCTTGTGATGGCACCCACCCATTTTAGAGGGAGGTGGAAGCCATTGTTCAACACATCTGAGCACATAGGTGAAGTTTAAGTTCTTAGCTGGGAATTTTGCAAGACACCTGTTTTGGAAGATTGAAAGACTTTCATTTTGGCAGAGTTCAGTCAGAAGAGGCCTCTCAGTGAGGCCCTACCCCATTCTAGTATGAGTGGAAATTGACCCTCATTCTCTTAGCTTTTAAAGCAGTGTCTTAATATGGATACATGCATCAGAAGGGAGGTAGTAGCAACTACGTCCTACTGTAGATGTCGGAGGAAATAATAACGAGTTTGGTTTGTGTTTGTCAAAAAGGATCACTGCAGCAGTCTTTCCTTTAAGTATGTGCTGATTTTTATCCAAATATGCTAATAATTCCCCAACCTGCTGTGTTGTCCTGATCCTACTAAAGCTATTTTTTCTGTACTATGAAGAGCTCCCTTGGTTTAGTTATGAAGGAATTTCAAATGTCGGTGGGACAGCATGTGCCCTTTTTTAGGCACCATATATTCCCACTAAAGACAGATTCTAACACTAAACTTCCTGGGAAACACCTCTGGGCAGCAGTTTCTGTCTTGAGGACTGACAGTATTCTTCTTCATTTAAAGCCAGTGTGAAAATCTGATAAATCTATTCCTTCCCTGTCCATCCTAATCCTATCCTGGCCATGCTGCCCATTTTGGGGAATGAATTTCTTGCCAGCACCTTCTGCTTCAGAGAAAGGAGTGGTTTAGGTGTTCTGTATTCTTGTAACCCATCCTTTTTACACCTATTTAGTTATAGCAACATAATATTGCAGTTTATGTTGATTTCTGCAGGAAATAACTTTGGCCAATTGTCTTCTTAAACCACATTTAGGACTGCAGCACCTTCCACCATGAATCATGAAGATGCACTTAACTTTGACTGTGGACTACACTCACTATTGGCTAGAATCAGTTTCTGACAAATTGTCCTGTGCTATGTAGCAAAAGGCTGCATAGAAGTGTTTCAAATGAGAATGCATAGATGATGGATCTTGATCAGTGAAGTCAGAACTATTTTCCAAGTAATTTAAAGACTTTTAACCTATTTTGATCTGTCACTCCAGCTGAAATGAGATAATTTTCCTGTCTAAGGTACACTATGGGTAACTCATTTTGCACCATGCAATGTATAGTGGACTCTGCAGGTGAAAAGCAACATTAAGGTACAAAAATACATAGAGAAAATACATAACAAATTAACAGGAAATGTGTTTATAAACACCTTTCAAGCTGAGAAAAGGGCTTCTATGGATTCTGCTAGCTTCATTGATTATTGCAGTTATTTGCTGGTTTCTATCTCCATTAAATTCTTCCACTGCAGATTTGGATAAAACCATAGGAAGCCATGAGGATGTTAAGCTAAGATTGTTCATTCTTGTAGCCCATCAAGCATTGTCTGAAAATTGTTTAGCTTCATTGTTCACTCATGGTCACTACCAAACAATTCTTTTCATTCAGATATGTATTTTCTGGTTTCATGCAACTGTTTGGTTGGGTTTTTTTTTTTATTACTCTTTGTGCAGGTAAAGGGATGAGTTCAATTTTTATATGTATTATCAAAGTTAAAGCTCTGTTCCACTTTTTTTTTTTTTTTCTCTGCTATCCTGCCCATATCTGATCCTTGGTTTTCTTTCTGGCTTTCGCACTTTTTTAATGAAGAAAGGGGGGAGGAAAAAGTCTTTAAAGTGGATTGACATAGCTTTTTCTTAAACTATTTTTCATTTTCAACCCTAAATGTACCGTACTGAGAGATGTTAAGCCTTATTAGAAGGCTATAATTATAATAAGCAATTTTTGTGACTTCATGGATTGTGTAAACTAGGTTTCTGAACAACTAAAGAACTCTTATGCATACTGCTGGACTAACTGCAAGTTTAATTTCTGAGTTGATGACTTGTCTGAACCTCACTGATAGGGAGACAATGGCACTCTTGAAACACTGCTCAGAAAGAAAAGGAACATTAAGGTGTAACACAAAGACCAAAGCCAGTGTATGTCTGAGCCAAGATTACTGCTTTTTTTCTCACGGGTTATCTCAGCTCTAGAGGGATTTACAGAATATGTGTGATCCTTTTTTAGGAAAGAACCTTGGCTTTCTCATATCTTTCAGAATATCTGTAGTAATCAAGCTGAATGCATGAGCTGCTGTGAATGGGATCTGACATTGCTCCCGTTGAAGGCAATGTGAGGAGTCCCAAAAACTTCAAAACAAGACAAACAGGGATCTAAAAGCCTGTCAGACTTAGGTGAATGCCTGTCAAGTTCCCCTCAGCTGCTACTATATTACAGAGGCAAACACATGTTGCAAAGGGATGTGGAGAAGTCATCAGTGGTGAGGAAAGGATTGGACACCTGGGAAATAGAATCTAGGAGGATTTTCCATCAGATGAGTGGGAGGACACAATATAGCAGCCTTCAATTATATGAAATGGTTCTGTGTAAAGGAAGGAAGGAGTCCTCTTTGCTTTCCTAGTCAGTGATAGATGAGACAAAAAGAAGTGGGCTTAGATTTTTCTGAGATTTCTTTTCCAACTGAGGAGAATGCTGACTTTAACAGTTAGTGATTACCCAGTCAGGCCAAGGAAAGTATGTTTCTGAGTACAGGCTAAAGAAGCATTTAGTGGGAATTATTCAGACTAAGTATTAGGTTTTCTGCTGACTTAGTAGTCTGTGATCTCTGCAATGGCAGAAATTTTAAATAAATAAGGAAGAATCTTTGGATCTATTAAGCCTAATCTGGTTGATAACAGCATGCTAAATCTTGTATCTCTCAGAAAAATTCTGCAAAACAACAATTCAGACCTATTCTTCTCACAACAATTCAGATTCAGATTCTGGAGACAAAAAAATATATAGGTAAGAACAGAAATGTTTATAAACATACATATGGACACAGAGAGAGGGAGAGATTCAAAGGGCCCACATTTTCTGGGTACTCCTTCTAAAAGAAACAACAATTGAAATTCATTTTTATACAGCCACTCTTCCCAGTGACAAAGTAAGAATCTTAGCTAAAAGGTTTCATCCTTCAAAAGTTTAAATAATTAGAAAATACGATGGTGTCCCTGAAGTTGAAGATTAAAATTGAGTCTGAAGTATAATCTACAACTGATGTATATTGCTTTCAGATGTGTTTTTTGACCACACCTGAGATGAAATGGCAAATTGTCTTTTCCAGGGAAATGTTGTTGCCAGGCTTGGGGGCTCCACTGATAATGACTATAGACACACCAACAGTGAGGTTAAGTGAGAGGAACTGGAGAGATTGAAAATTATTAAGTATATTATTGAGGTAAGTTCAGTCCCATATATTTAGTGACTAAAAGATGAAGCCCAGTGGTCAGGAGAAAACTACTGAAGATTTCTAGAGTGTTAAACTAGTACTTTTTTCTATCATTTACATCTCTGTAGTATTTGAGATTTTTTTTTTGTTACAGAATAAAATTCCGTACTTGCAGACGCTAGAAGCTGACTTCTGCACCGTTTTATTTAGTCTTGCATCTAAGATAACCAGTTGCAAATGCAAGTTAATGCAAGTATGGCAGGTATGGATGGTGAGGTGAAAGTCAGCTTTTCCACTGTCAATAGCAGGTACATAGAAGTTAAGCTGTGGTCTGTGTAAAAAGTGAAGAGAATCTTGGATTAGATTGGGCAGAGTAAGAAAACCAGGGAGAGGATTAAAAAATACATGGAGAATGAGATCAACAGGAAGGCAAGATAAGAAAAAGATCTTTGAGTGGCTAAGTGTAGGGCAAAGTTGTATTTGTCTAGGTTGAAGGAAAACCTGTTGCAGAAAGTGTGGTGAGAAGAAACTTAGCTAGCATTTTAAGTAGGTGACCAAAATAGGAACTACTACATTCTAGGTTCTGCAGAGAGAAGAGAGAAGACCTAATTATTGGTCATCCTTTTAAAATGAGGTTCAAACAGATGTCCTTTGAATATTAATAGGCATGTGTACAATTTTAAATGTGTACATTTTCAGTTTAGGCTTCTGATACTTGTCCATTTAAAGAAGAAAGGACAAAATCCAGGCTGTTTGTTAGTACAGTTAAGGGATTCTACCTCGGTTGTGTTTGCAGTGGAGAGCATTCCAGTTAAATCCATATCATTGTGCAGGAAACAGCAGCCAATTTGCTTGTCTAGATTACAAGTGTAGCTTTGTATTCTCACATGATTGCAGGCTAGCCTGGACAATTGGGCAGTGTTTCAGACTGGCTTGGCAGTAGGCAGTCAGAATTCAGATTTTGAAGCCTGTTTGCTTTCTTTATCCAGACCAGCTACTTTTTCAAGCCCTTTTGGGGGCTCTTTCCCAACAGGGCAATGTTAGGCAAGATTGCAGAGAAATAAACTTTGATACTGGCAATACTGTCATCACCTGGATTCAGCAGAATCCCAAGGGAATGGAGTGGTAATGGAAGTCTGTGCATTGAAATCAGTTTCAATTAAAAAAAAAAAAAAAAAAAAAGAGGCATACTTCTCATTTATTCAAAGACATGGCACAGCATCCAGGATTGTCAGGACAGCCTTACACAGGCCAGATAAACTCAATTACCCTTGTAAGCATTTCCTATTCTGTGTGCGTCGTCAGGGTTGAACTAGAGTAGAGGGCTGTATGTGTTGTACTGCTCCAGGAACAGTGCCAGGGCAGAGCTAGACAGACTTTATGTTCCCTACAGGTGGGTGTAAAATTATAGCTGTGGTGACTTTTTTTTCAGTTTTTGCTTCTATTTCCACTGACAGTAAAGTTTACCTTTAAGGAGAGATTAATTTCTTAGATGAAATATCTTCTCCTTGCAACAGACAGCTGCCCCAGGAACCTTGCCATACAGCAGTTGACAAGAGTTTGTTATGCAAGATCTTTATAAATCTTTAATTTTTTTTATTATTATTATTTATCCACTTTGGGCTCCATAAATTATTTTATTGCAATATTGAAACTGGCATAATGAGGATATTGTTTAATTTAAGGAGAGGAAGTAAATTAATTTAAAACCCTATGACAGAAAGCTTGCCCTGCCTTGCCTTCTATAACCAGCCAAACTTTTAGGGCCATGGGGAAAAAGATATTCCTTCCTTCAACTGACCAGTCAAAAGACTGCCATTTATGACAGGGTGACAGAGAGAAAGTCAGTGCAAATTATGCAAATTTAGTTTAGCATTATGTGAAAAGGGGATCTGTAACTGAGCTTTACAAAATTAGATGTTGAAGACTATTTCCTAGAAGATCATATTTATGGTAAGCAGCCCATACTAAACCCCAAAGAATTGCTTGATGTCCATGAAGTTCAAGACATTGCAAATACCATTTTCACATCCTTTTTTGGCTACTTTTCATTTCAGTATTTCATGGGAGATTTCCTAGAATTTGAGCAAGTAATGAATTGGCCAATCCCACTTCAGTGATTCAGACAGGTTTGTGCATGGGCCTCATGACACACAGATATGTCAGTAACAGGTTTTTTAGGAGTAACTCTAATGTGTAGGAATTTTCTTCCAATGACTTCCACTACCTTTTTTTTTTTTTAATAATTTTAAACATGAGGCATTGCTTCCTTAAACAATATGTTTTATTAAACCAGTTTTTGACCTTTGCTGATGTTTACTCTGGAGGGTCAAAGCACTTGTTAGTGCACTGAACTCCCACCACCTGCCAAAAGTGCAATCCTGTACCTTATGTCCTGTTACCAAGAGAAGCAAAACAGAAATGCAGACCAGAAGCACAATTCTTATAAACACTACAGTTATATCAAGATTTTCAGTTTCTGGTAAACATATCATTTGAAGCACAGAAGTGTTTGTATGCTTAAACTCCTGTGGAGTCCTAGTACAAATACCTAAAAGGCACAAAAGAGTCACTGTGGGGGCTGTTCAGCTCCAAGCATATTTATACCAGAGCACTGCACCAAAACTTCTTTGTCATCATATAAATAAATTTTGGTGTAATTTTAGGAGTATATGGGCAGGAGGGACATCAGAGACTGTGGGTGAGAATTTCCCCTACTATGATGGAGGACTAATATGCCAGCAGCCTCTCTTGGAGCTATCTAAAAAAAAAAAAAAAAAAAAAAAAAAAAAAAAAAAAAAAAAAAAAAAAAAAAAAAAAAGGAAAACATTTCTAAATAATTCCTTTTTAATAGCTAATATGTTGCAATTCTTGATCACACCCAAAAACTCAGATTTTTTTCTTAGGCTTCCCATAGTAGCTTTTGATTTTTCTCCATTGTGTATACTGGGAAAGTGTTGCAATGTGTATCTTCAACTCTACTTTTACTTATTCTCTTTTTTTCAGAGAAGACTACTTCATCAAACCAATCTGCTTTTCTTCATTGATTAGCATGTTATCCCTCGCACCATTCTTGTTCATATTTTCTCCCCTTCTTCAATTGTTCATGTCCCAAATTGAAAGGTACACTAGATAAATTTCACCACCACTAAATACAATACACTAAGGAAAAGTGATGCCATGTTCTGGCCTCAAAATTTATTTATTACTTACTTCAATTTCCTAGCTTTGCTTTTGCTGTAAAACAGCTTACATATTTTATCCCATGTCTTATATTTGATCTGTCCTTCCAGCCTGTAGTACTTTACAAAAGTAAAAAACCTCAAAACAAGTACTGTAAAGTACTTTACAGTACTTGTTTTGAGGTTTTTTTTCTTTTGTTATTTCAACCATATTCAGTTTTCAATGCTATGATGAACCCTACCCTTTGCAGTCCCAATTATTATCATTACCTGAATATATAAACATATTCTCTCTCATACCTCATCCTGGTCACTTAGAAAGCATTGAGTGGAATCAGGGCTAGAGCATATGCCTTAAAACTCATTTGGAAGCCAAAGCAATTTGTTTTTTTCACCCACTGTATTGTAATGCAGTCATTACTTCATTTCATAGACTGCTAATGGAAATTCTATGTCAAAATCAAGATATATTGTCTCTAGTGGGTTTTTAACCCTCACTCCCCATTCCAGCCACAAGGCAGTTACTGTAGCATAGAAGGAAAGTTAGGTGACAGGACAGATTTTAACTGGACAATTTTAGGGCCTCTTAATAGTTATATATCATTTAAGAGCATGTTTTTATAACAAAGTTAATTCTACAATCTCAAGAATAAGCAATTGCTATTTTTGTGACTACTTGCCATGATTTAGATTGTCTTCAGAGGAGGTGTTAGAGGACAAAAGATTCATACTGCTGTTTATCAACTAGCATAATCCACAAGCTGTTGTTTACTGTGTCACTCTACAGAGTAGGGAAAGTGACATGTTTCTTTGGGTAATGGAGCAAAACGTTGGTCATGAAACAGTTTCAGCCACACCAACACCCTCTGTCACCTCCCAAATACTAGATGTGTCTGCCATACCTTTTATCCACAAAGAAACAGCAGCTGTTTCTGTTGCTGGTTTTAGTATTTTGTTAGTGCTCAAGATTATGCTCCCCCAAATGCCGTGCAAGATGGAGATCAAATTTTTTGGATTGTGTCTATGTAGCTTTTTCTGCCTTCACCTGGGAATTAAAGGGGGCCAGCTGACTTTATTGTGATCTTATTTCTACTACCTCTGCATTCTTTCTGCTGTGTTCCTCAGAAACAGGAGTCTGTGAATGCAGAGGAGAATGCCACTGATCTTCACTGAAAGATTTGGAGGGATGTTGTGAGTTGGTGCTGAATTTTGATTTCTATCTTGCTATCCATGCCGAATGCTTTTCCATTTCCTTTACCTTTGTTATCTTTATTAGCACAGTTTCTTTTTATTGCAAATAATAAAGTCACCAGCGAGTAATGGAATTTTTCAAACTCATTGCACAATCTTTGATAGTAATTAGGGGGAGGCAAAGGTGAAGTCTCTCATTTTCTGTTGTTGTATTGCACAAACTCAATGAGTCTGTCAAACGTATGCAAGGCGATCTGCCACAGTACAATGGTGGATGCATTTCCTTTTTTCTGCAAAGTTCTGATTTTTTTTTTTCTCTTGGGTTGTTTTCCTCACTATCAAATGTGTTTTCTTTTAGTAACTGGGGAGGAGACAGAGAAAAAATATTTATAGCCTCTTCCTAGGACAATTCTTTTAGCACTAAGCACACTGCTAGGATGGAAATGAAATGAACTTTAGCAAGCCTTCATTTGAAGGCTTTTTTATTTTTATGTCTAAGAAATATGTACTGAGCGGTGCCAATATTCACATGTTCTGTTCATCATCACTTCTGGGATACATAAATACCTTCTAAATGTAATTACATCTATTTTTGAAATTAGTTGAGTTTGTAAACAGTACACATTTCAAGAAAAGGAGACCAGACAACACTCATGCTCTGGATCCTGGATTGTCAGTATCCGTGCCCCCCTGCACTCCCCCTCATCCCACCTTCCTTTTGGGTCACACAGCTTGGCTCTCTAAGCCACCACAGGGGTACAACCCTGTGAAAGTGCACACTCAACAAGCTTCCCCCAGAAAGATGAGTGGATAAGGCTGCTGTGTCTGGTGGTGTTTTCTCTTGTGATTTGTCAACATAATGCTAGCAGAATTTACCCCTCAAGCACCCTCATAATGTGCTCATGCAACACCCATCTTCAGCTTAAAGCTGCAAACTCTGATAGATTACAGTACAGTCAGTAATTACATTGGTCAGTATGAATCCAGAGACTGAAATAAAACTATTAACTGGTCATTTTTTCTTCGTGCTGTGCAGGGACTACAGGGCACTTGGTAAGAAATGATTTGTAGTTTTCAGATAAGCAGTTTGCCACAGGGGGTTACTATCTGTGATCAGAGTGCCTGCCCCTCTCTTATCAGGTGTAAGGAATGGTTACTTGGCTCTTTTTATTTCCTTTTTGAAAAAATTATTGTTCCAGTGCTGTTTTTGTTTAGCAACCTAGGCACTAGACTGGTATAACTGTCTTCTGCTAGTTATGATTTTGTCAGGCACTAACAAAAGCTACATTTTACTTACTGGCACATGAGTGAAAACATACTCATTTCTGCTAAGGAGAAGCAGTCTTGTATGCTAATTCCTAGGCACAGCACTGAGATGCAGGAGGTGTAGATCTGAATGAGCCCTGGGCCCTGGCACATGCTTTCTGTGTGATTCTGAACTTCTTTGTAATCAACACTCAGTTATCTGTGGATGCTTTAACCAGTTTGAGGTTAATCATACGATGGAAGCAGAAATACTTGAGCTCTCTCCTTCCCCAGCCAGCATTGGGCTGCCCATACTTAATAGTTTAGGCCCAATGCCAGAAAGAAGCAGCTGTGCTGCCTTCCCAGCCAGCTTGGGTCTGTGAGCAGTTTAGCCACATTGCTTCTCAGAACACAAACCAATAGCCCTAAAGACACAGTCTCATTTTCTGGACTCATCAGGAGGGCTTCAGTGCTGTGCTCCTATTTCTCATGAGGAATGGGACTGTACAGAGGCAGTTCAAAGCCAGCCAGGCTTCTTGAGTGCCACCTGAACATCTCAGAAGGCTCCAAGAAGATTTATTTGCTCAGGTTCAATGCCAGTCTAGTAAATTCACCAGTCATCTTGTCAGCATGTCTGCTTGTATTGCAGCTAGGGCAAGCACATCATTCAGCAAGAACCTTTTGAAATAAGTTTCTGGTGAAAGGTATTGCATTTTAGCCTATGGTGTCTCTGTGCTTCAGATCCCAGCCTTGTTTACTTTTCTTATGCTTTGTGCATGCACTGCAATGGACACAGTGGCTTTTTAAATGGGGTTTATCCTGCCAGGTTACTTATAGGAAGTGAGAAATCACCTGAATTGTAGGATGAAGTAGAAGAATAACCAAGTGCCTGCATTACCTCTTGCTTTTTTGAGCTCAGGGAATTCCCACAGCATTAGCTGATCTGTGACAGCTGCTGTGGAGGTTCTACCCTCTGAGATAGCTTTCTGCTGCTCTATAAAGGATAAGCCACCACAGACCACACAGAGGGAACTTTTCATGGAGTAGCTCATAAAATGTAAACTCATACCCTGGATTCTTAGGTTAAGGCTAAAAACTTATATATACTTTTTATTTTTCTATTAAGTGATCAACCCTTCTTTTGTATGGCTGTTGACCAAAAGTCTTAAGAATCTTGTAAGGAAATGGTCATTACTGCTATCTGACTTTTTTGAACCAGTGCAAAGGGAAAGGGCAAATTTTTTTCTGTTTTTCCAATGTTTCCTAACTATATTCAAATCAGTGATATTCTACAAAGAATGTTTCAGAAAAAGCTAAGGGAAAAGTCTCTAGTGGAGGTTAATAAAATTATGCTAAAAGATTCCCAGATGTGACACAAACCCATCAAATAATAGTCTCCTTGGCACTTTCAGGAATTAATTAAAATAATCGGACATGATACCCTACCCTAAAGCCTTATATGTTTATATTTATAGGAAGAAAAAGAACATGATGTTCAACAAATATCAAGTGTCAGTCACAACCTATGCAGCTGATCCAAAACCTAGCAGAAAGCTGTGTAACTCCAGAAAGTTTGGCTCAGACCCCTTAAGCCTGAAAGTTTTATTCATTGACTTGGAAACATAAGCAAGTAGAACCCTACACATTAAGACACAATATAGATTGTCACGCCTCTTCCAGCCAGACACAAACAGGTGATAATAAACATTCTTAAGGTAGCATGAGTAAAACATGAAGACAAAGTAACTCATTCAGTTCTATGGGCAGGTCAGACTTTGTAGAAATTTGATTTACTTCTGTGTGGGTGTATAGAAAGAATCCAAGATGGAAGGCATGTGTCCTGAAAGCACCATAAAGACACTGGTACAGCTCCGAATCCTGATTCTGATTGATAATCAGCAATTATCTCTGTCTTTCAGCAAGCTGCACAGGTGTCATGATGCTGCTTCCCCTTCCTGAGGTAGCTGATTAGCTTTATGGTAGTGCATTAACCAAGAGGTTAGTGTCCTAAGAGAGCCATCTGCTGTGTTCCCCTGTGGTGCTTGTTTGGGTTCTGCAGTAGGAAGTACAGCCAAAATAGTCACAACCTCGAGTCTACACTTATATTTCAGTATCAATTTTTTGGCTTTATTTAAGTTTCTAAATATAGTTTGAGTGTTTGTAGTGGGATCTGTGCTACTAGCTGAGGCAGGTCCTTTTGAAATTCACTCCTACAAAATGATTTGTATGTATTGAAACGTTGGATGCTGAGTAAAATGGGACCTATTAAGCAGGAGAAGTGTTTGTTTTAACGAGAAAGAAACAAAAAAGAGAAACTTGTCCATCTCTTAGATTATTAGATTAAATCTAGGAAGAAATATTTGGTTGAGTTCAACACAAAGAAATTAAAAGTCATCAGTCTTGCTCATCCAATAAATGCATACAAATAAGAACTATGTAGATTGCTATAGGAATTAAAACTTTCCTGATTTACACAGGTTGATCAAGTTTTGATTTAATTTGTCTATATTTAGTAAACCAAAAGCAATGAGTCTGAATATCAGCTGCAGATTTCTGGGAAGAGAAAAAAACACAACTGGTGAACACAAGGGTGGGGAGGGCAAGGGCTGACTCCAGAAGAAAGGAAGGCAAGAGAGAGGAAATACAGTGAAGTATACCTGAGGTATACAACAGGGGAATGTGTGGAGGGAATGCAGGGTTGTGGGGTGTTGAGCCAGAGCCACCCTCCATCCATGGAATTCTTTCCATTGACTTATGCAGATACTGAACAAGGCCCTACCAGAATGAGTTTGTGCCTCTGTAGAAACATCTGAAGCCAAAACAAAAATAATTACAGTACTGAATGGATTGCATTGGCTGACTTCTTTAGTGTCTAATGTTCTTTGGCAATGCTTCATCCCGATTATTCCATCTGGAGATAATTGTGTGATATCATCCATAAAATTAAAACATAAATCAATCCAAGTAGTGATCAGCCTCATGAGCTGCTGTTTAAAAACACACATGGAAATCTAGCACTCCCTGCCTTTTTAGCAGGATGTGCAAAAAATCAGTGAAGTGTCAGGAAAAAATAAAATTGTGAAACCTACAAATCTTTCATAAGCTGTAACAGTGTTGTCAACACAATACATGGTAAATAATAGAGGAACTCTGTTTTTTCCTTATATTTTATTTAAGCTACTTCAATAGGCAATATTTGAACTTTAAACTTTTCATATTTTTTGGAATAATGTCTTTAACTTTGTACAGTTGCAATGCAGCAATAAATTGCTGACTTAAAGCAAGAAATCAATTATTAGCAACTGAGAAAAGATATCCCTTATGGAAGAATAACTTTCTTCTGTAGGGCTGGTAAAGTAATACCCTTATACCAGTAATGTCCTTCTGCCCCCTTTCTGTCAGGGAAGGCCATTATATCACTTTATGTGACATTAACTTCTATCAGGTAGTCTTTGAACCATGAAGAACTAATTCAACTTTTATCTTGCATAGTCTTGAGAAAAGATTATTAGCAACAAAGATTAACAGCTATTCATTTTGTCTGTTAGCAATTGAATTCTGTTAAGAGAAATATAAGGGGTTAACCTAGGTCCTTTTGGAAAGGGATGTTTAGGAGATTAATTTATGCCTTATTTCTCTCGTCTCATTTCGGAAGTTTTAGGAAAGGTTATAAATGGAATCACTTCAAGAGTCTAGACATCTCTAAAATAACTGTAGTATTTTAAAAGTGATATAACAATGCAAAATTTAGTATCTTTTATATATATATATACGCACGCATTATATATATACATATATAGTGCACATAAGTGCTCATGGAAAGCACCCTTCACTCTCTTTTGGAATGTTTTACTTGCTACCCCTGTGGTAACAACTCTCAATCACTCAAAGCTTTGCAGAAAGCAGACAGAAGGACACTGTGAATAAAGCAGTTATCCATAAATGTTCAACTGAATCTCCACGGCAAGATGTATATGCAGGACTCAATTAGATATGTTTACTGCAATCTAAATCCTAACAGCTTGATTCATTCTGAATGGAACCTATTGTGAGAGCACAAAAATTACTCAAAGTTTCTTTAAAGGTAAGGTATTACTCATCTCTAATAAGGATTGTACACTTTTACATTTTATCCATAAAAACCATATATTATAAATAAACCAGAAAAATATAAAACATAAATATTAAAATCAACTTTATATTATTCTGGGTTCAATATTTAATGCTCTATACCTTGTTTTATCTAGATATTAGTCTCAGTCGAACATGTCAGAAGATACCAGTGTACATGGCTTCTAGGAAAGCTAGAATAAATTGAATTATAGTGTTTCATCAAAAAATATATTTGCTGTATCTGGGATGTGCTGGTTTTGATTTCTTCCTTAAAAAGAAATTGAATTGTTTCTAATACTACATATATTTGCTATACATATCTATCTTTATAAAATGCTTTATATCTCTTTATGTGTTTGTGTATTCAGTGTATTTATATATTGCCTTTATACTTTATATATATATATACACACTTTATTTGATTAATAATTCAATAAGATACTAATCTAAAGAGCAATTGCAGATGATAAGATAATTTCATCTGGAAAAGAGAAGAAAGAATTAACTTGATTTTTAAGTTATCCTGAAAGTCCTGCAAGACATCCTGTTTAATGGGGTAGAGGGGAAAAATAGGAAAAAAAAAGTCTTACTGCTTTTAATTAAAGGTTTAGATGCCTCTTTCCAATCTTTTGACTACCTTAGGATTTGGATTGAAAGATTGATCTTTCCTTTCAAAGAAAGTGAAAAGATGGGAGAGAGATTATCTGTCAACTCCAGAATAAATTTCCATAAAAACAGATAAGAGGCCAGAAGAATTGGTAGCTGGAGGAACAGAGACATCAGCTCAAATATGTTTGAAATTCATTTGATGTTTGCAATTTTGCTTAGAAGTCAGTATCTAATTGTCAATATTTCAACCATATCCATCACTCTGGCAGCATATTGTCTGCATTGGGAGTTTGTTAACACAAAATAGAGAATAAGCACAGCATTCAGCTTACTGGGTAACTGCTTTTGTTCTCCTAACACTTAAATAGTGACTCAAGATTAGAAGACATAGCATTTTTGAAATTAGAACTGACAAATTTCATTCTTACAGCAAGAGAGAGAGAGAAGAGTAGTCAACATGAGATGACATCTGCTTTTTAGAGTTATTAGACTGTACCCTGAGGAAAGAAAACAAAATAGGAGGGACAATATTTCATCACTTTGCAATGCGTCTTCATCATATGGCTTATTTTTCATTTAAAACTTGGCTCAGGTAGATCCTGAAATATGGAAGCAAGTCCAACTGCTGCCTGCAATACTGCAGTTAAAACCTCTAGAGGCTCTCATGCTGCCTGTGTGACTAACTAGCTGTACAGCAGAGGTATCAAGCTTCACCTCTGAGACTTGGGAGAAGGTAGCTGATGTATATGACTTCACTTCATTACATGCCCACGCTGATGACTCATCTAAAAACAGGAAAATTAAGAAGGAAAAGCTGTTCTGTGCCATCCACTTCATCCTCCTAGAAATGCCAGCTTCCCCTTAACAGAAGATTACTGGGAGTTTTGAACAGCTTCAATGCCCTGGCCAGTGAACCCACCTTAATTTCCTGCAGGGAACTTCACAATTGTTCTTTTAAAATCTCATCCAGAACACCATTTTTTTAAACTTCATTCCTAGTTGCTTACTAATAATAACACTGTTCTGCTGCTTGGCTAGTTCTCTTTCTGGTGCTTCCAGCTGCCAGATATTCCATCATCCAGTCCATCATCTCTCAGCCTACCCTGGTAGGTCTGTAGTAGGGTAGGATGTGGCTCCTTACACATTAGATGCTCCTGCCAGATTTATTCTGCCCTGTGTTTGGCAATGGTTACAGTGTAGTCATAAACTGTATTATACTAACCTATTAGGACAAGTTGATTTCTATGGACACTGAGAGATACTCATACCAAGGAAATTTTGCCACTAATTTTGTGCTTTCTGCAACTTGTGTTGTTATGGCCTTTGGTGTGCACTTGAATTAGAGCGTAGTGATCAAAACCACAACGTTTTGTTCCCCTCCTGTAACATGTAATTATAGTCTGCCAGTTGGCCACAGGTTAGTGCTACGTATTTATCTGTGACTTGTTAGGGTTGCTGAAAGACAATAAAGTGTGAGGCACTCTATCTGGGGCTGTATGAGCATCTCAGAAGGGCTTGTGCTTACCCTAAACAGACATAAATACATAGGTGAAAAAGGAATGGAGAGAGAAAAGGGAAACAAAAAAATGTGAGGAAGCAAGACTTGCCTGATGTGCACGGGATGCTTAGTTAAAATATATTTTGCCAAGCATGTATATGTCTTTTACTGAAGCCATGTGTGAAATTTTTGTGCAAGGGGAAAATTAGTTCTATAGTAAATGCAAAAAACCCCAACAAACCACAAACCAAGGCACAAAGAGAATATTAAGTTCCTAGTGGATTTCACTGTGCTACATAATTGGATGAACTCTATCCATGGATAAACCCTGTCATGGAGTGAGTAGAGCCTATTTCTCCTCAATGTTGCCTTTGCCAGAGTTTTGAAACTGAGCCTCCTTTGGGGGAATGGAGAGAGCAGAAGTGCTGACACCACAGCGTCCTCCTCGCCTTCTCTACGTTCAGATGGAAATTACATTCTGTTCTCTTAATAGCCCTCCTCTTTACTATGCAGTGTAACCAAGTAAGCTGGGCAATTTGTTTACTGAATTTCAGTGTGTACATTTGTAAAAGTTTGAATAATCAGTGGGATCCTAGCTGAAAAACATCTGATTTTCTCAGTGGTCCAACACTGCCTGTCCTTTCACAAATATACTTTAATTGAAACAGGCCGCACCAGGGTGTGCATTAATGGGCTGCTGTTGTACTGCTTGGGTGGTAGAAGGTAATTGGTCTCTGGTCCAGTGCTTCACAATGCTCCACAGGCATGTGCCAACGCTCTGTTAATGCACACCCTGTTGTGACACTGCTTAATTAAAATCTTAGGATATCAAAAGCAGAAAGCGCTAATGAAGAAGTTTCTTTCAAGCCGGTAAATACAGCGGTATGACATATTAACCAGCATAATGTATGCTGGCTGGTTCTGGCCTGCAGAAGGCTCAGCTGAGCCCACGAATAGGAAAGGAGCCCAGTCTGGGGTTGTATCCACCCCTGCTGAGCCATGCAGGGCTGTAACCAGGCTTCTATGGGTGGGGCCAAATTGTTTTGTGCTCTTTTTTATGGATCTGTTCTTGCCTGATAAATCTGGGCTTTATGCTATCAAATGATAATCAACTGTGTTATGAGTTATTTTCTAATGTGTAGACATATTTTAAATAAAAAGATTAATTCAAATTTGCTTATGTAAAGATATCCTTTTTCCCTCATTTTCATTGGGTTGAGATAAAGTATTTATAAATACTTTTACAGATTTCCACCAGAAATGTTGGTTTTCATATTGTTCTTACCACTATGCGTGTAATACTACCAGTTTATGATCACAGCCATGCCATCTACAAAATGAAATTAAAATCAAGGGCCATTTCTTTACACATTTTCTCAAGGAGATGTATGTGATTTGTCGGTTTTTATTTTGTTTTTGAAAAGAGACAAGTTCAACCTACTTAAGGTTTTACTGTGAATATAAAAGGAGATGTGTATTTTAGGAGCCTGCCTGACAAATGTGAGTGTATTTTCTCTAGGTATAAAAAGTACGGAATAAACTAGTAATCTGCTTCTGATGGCTTGATAGAGGATAGAGAGGGGTTTTGGAACCTCCAGTCTGTCTGTCCAATGTCAGCCCCACGGATACCCACCTGTTTGTTGCCCTAACCCAGTCTATGGAACACTTGAACATTGCAGCTATTGAGGTGTTTGTGGCAGTGCTGCGTGTCCTTTAGCTGCCTGTGCAGGTGCAACTGTGCAATCGAGAACATGTACACTGCACTCGAGCACATCAATGAAAGAATTAGTCTTGTTAGTTCTTCTGAGTCTTCAGGAAGTCTTTAAGATTCACTGTCAAGGTACCTGCTCATCTTCTCCTTTGTACATTCAATTATACAGTCTACTTGTCTTAAGTCCAGGGTTATCTTAAATTCTGTAGGGACAGCCTTCAGAAATGGAATCTGAAGTATCACACACAGAACAACACTGGAACCCTAGAAATAGGCTTTAAACTCCGTAGAATATTAACTTCATGATATTTTCCTTGTGAGGTATGTACAATTATCCTATCCCTTCTTTAACACAGCCAAAGAGTTACAGTGTCTTCCCAAAACCTTTCCAGGAAACCCATGTTTGAACACTCTGCTGTTATAATAGGCCTGTATGGATACTCTTCTGTAGGGTAAGCCAGGCCTTACTGGTCTTTATGCTGGTACAGTTAAATTTTTTCTGGTACTGAGTAAGTCAGTTTAAATCAAGAAGAAATGTCATTAGCTTACTGTTTTCTTCAGCTCAGATCTAGCTTAAGGAGCTCTTCAGGGGAAAAAAATGTGTTTCAGATGGTTGTTTATAAGGTTTACAAAACAGATAATCATGTCAGTTCTGCTATTACTTTTTTTTTACGGATAACTAATCTGTTTGGCCTTAAAGAGCTTAAAATTGTTAAAACCTTAAGAAGAATACCCAAGAAGATCCAAGGGAGAATGAAATCGAAGCTTTGTTTCAATTAGAGAACTGGGACTCTCAGAATTTGTCTGCTTTATTACTTGGGAACATTATCTCTGTCCTTTGCTGATATCTGCTTTCTTTCCGGTGTAATTCAGTAACATGTAATGTGGCTTTAATCTTCTCTTCTGTCCTGTCTGTATGCTGTGAGACAAGAGAGACAGATGAGTTGGGAAGTCAGGGGGCAGTGGAGCTGCAGCACACAGCTGGCTGCCTGTCAGGTCTCTTCAGTCATCCATTTGATCATGATGCTTTCAAGGCCTGTAGAGAGCAGAAAACAAACCTGTACATGTCACCGTCCCCAGGGAGGGAGCAGTTCAACCTCATCAGAGAGACAGGCTGCAGAAGAGAGAAGGTCTTCTGAGAAAAACAATTTTAGGCCTTCTGCTGGTGAAATAAGGTCCTGTCTGATTTGAATGGGGTTGCTGGCACAGTTACACTGGTAGAACTGCAGCAGTAAGTCCTGCTGTGGGCATCGTGGCTTATACTAGGAAGAATGTTAAAGAAGTTCCTAAATGGAGTGATCTGTCCTTTTATGTTCCTATAACTGTATTTCCTCAAAAGAATTTGCTGATTCCCATAGGTGCTCTAACACATAAATTTAGATGTGGTATAAGCCTTAATAAGTAGGGAAATTATTGTGCTATGGATGTGTTATCTGTAAATACAGAATTTTCCAGGCAGAATGCTTCTTCCTGTTGCCTTTTTTAGGGCTAGGCAGCATGGAGACATTGGACAGATATACAGACTCAGGAAGGAAAGGGAAATTTTACAGAGCTTTGTACAGTGGCCAGCTGAAGTGTAAGGATTGCCCATTCCAGTCATGGTCTTACCCTGCAGCTAAATGCATTTTCCCCATCCTGTTTTCTCCACAGCAACAGAGTAAAGGCACGTTTTATGCCTTCAGGAAAAGGTGAACTCCTCTGTCCACAGTAGCTCTGCAGGATGTTATAGAAAGTGTGTGTCAGATCTCGTGGTGCCATTTGAAACTTGCTGACATGGAGATGTACCACACTGCAGCCCAGCCTGGGCTTTTTACCCCTCTCCTTTTCTCCCCAAGGAATTTCAATCTTTAAAGTTATGTTATACATGTGTTACGGAGACACAGCATAGTTTTTTTTTCTACTTTTAGTGTTGTAAGGTGGTTTCTGTTAAATTTTAATGTGTTGGTCTTGATGGTCCAACTTCCCTTTTGTTACTCTTGATGCTGTCATGACCTTCCTTGAGCCCTTATCCTCATTTTTAAACCATAACCCAACAAAATGGGATGTGGTTTAAAAACGTCTCTCTTGTCTGAGACAAGATCCAGCTTCTATAAATTCAGGGCTTGTGCAAGCTTGCATGTGTACATAGATACAGGATGAGACGTAAAACTAAAATAAATCTACTTATTCTTTATAGGATTTCTATCAAAACTGTCTCACAAAACTGCAGCTGGCACATGTGGTCTTATGAAGTTTCATGGTAATCTCGGCAAGCTGACAAAGAGTATGATTCTTAAACTGGAGAATCCTTAAAGCAACACAGAGCAACTCCTTATTCCAGAAGTTCCTTGTTCAGTTAAGAGCTCTAAAAGGAACTGGTTGTAACATGACATACTAAACTGATCACTAGCTCCCAAAGGGATAGTCTGAATTGGACACAGGACATTTAAAAATTATGCAGCCATTACCTCCCAAAAGTAGTGCTGAATCAATAAGTAATTCTTTTAGAGATACTTCTATTTCTTTAACTGTTTCTGTTGAGGAAATTAGTATAGCTAATATTGCTGCTGATGGCTACTGAAGGTCCAAAGGGTACTTCACATCCAACATAGTTATCTGTCCAAATTCTTGACTTTATTCTGATTACTAACAGTCCTCTTAAAATTTCAGCAACATTCAGCAGATTCTGTTGTGATTCTTCACAAACTAATTTGTGTATTCAGATGTGAGTGATTCAGGAATAGTATATGGAATGTCATCTCAACCTCACTGAGTTGATGTAAAGGAATAACATGTTTGTACAGTACTTGAAGCCCCCCAATAAGAAGGCTTATTGAACAGCAGTCCTTCAAAATATGTGCATTGTAGGATTTGTCATGTTGCTTTTGTTGCTCAGAGATCTGTTTTGCTAAGTTCAGTACTAACTTCAATTGTATCCACACTGGGAAGCTGCAGCAGGATAAATTTTTTGCTGGTCATCAAGCCATCAGAAGCATACCCAGAACATATCTGGGAACTCATCAGCCTTTTTTTTTTTTTTTTTTTTTTTTTTTTTTTTTTTTTTTTTTTTTTTTTTTTTTTTTTTTAAATAATGGAGAAAACTTTGGTAATGGTTGCAATGTTCTGTTTTCCTTTAAGTGCTGGAGTAACTTTGTAGCTATGTTTTGGAAAGATGAAGTAGGAGCTTGGTGTTGTTTAAGGCCTACTGCTTTTTGACACAGGGACTTAATTTGGAGGAAAGGCACTTTTGGGGGTCTGCAGCCAGAGATGAGTCTCTTAAAACTGCATTCTTTTCATATCTGTATATTGCTAAGTTAACCTGCTGTTGTTTCAGTCTGGCTACAGATCCTACTTCTCTTCTGTAAATGAGAAGGGTAAAATTATTTTGCCTGAGTTACAGTCATTTTATGTTGCTAAGACTAGAAGGAACTAGTTATTATTCCTTCCTTACAGCTCTCTTTCAGTCTGTTCTATGTTTCTTGGTGTTGGTGAACTGATAATATTCTATGAGGCTTCTTGACTGCCTGTTTCTTCAGGCCTCAGATCCCATACCAGAGAAATGGTAGCAGGAAACCACAGGTTGTGTGTCTATGGCTTCAAGGCTGAGTCTTGGAGCTGGGGAGAGGAGGTGCTTGTTCGGTTAAGCCCCTGTGGTTGAGCACTTCTTGTCTTGCCTGTGGCACTGGCAAGTCCAGGCAGACAGGCATGGAAGAGGAGTTGAGAATGCTTACAGACCAAAGTTCTTAGTGAAACCTCTGGCCCAAGTTTCTTCTCCCTGTCCTCTTGTCCTGTTGCACTTGCTGTGGGGTGTGGGGGCTGCACAATCTGGTACAGAACTGCTGGGTGGGGTCCAATGTCTGTGCATGAGTTAAACAAATCAGAGGCAAAGGAATGATAAAGGTCTTATCTTTCCTGATGTTCAAGGGCATTCAAGATGCAGAGACAGTCGCCAGTGCCTTGGCGAAGCCTGAAAACACTGCTGAGTAGGTTTAGGCAAGATATTTTTGCCTGGAAAACTCTTTCTAGAGCAGTTGGGAGAGTGATTAAGTAAAACAATACAAGGATAAAATTCTAACTGGGAATCTGAATATTGAGTCAGTACACTTAGCAAGAGAATTAAAAAATTTATGGGCCTTGGAGTAGACCAAGTGAGCTAGGCTTCTCTGTGTGAATGGAAAAATAATTTCTTCAGTTGTTTTGTTGCAGTATCAGAAATTTTGACTAGTACTAGTCGATCCCAGCCTTCCCTGTTCTACATCCCTTTCCTCCACCATCTGAATGTCACTTGACAATGGGAGTTCTTTTGATAACAACTTTCCCTTGCTGCTGGAGCACATGATAACCATCTAGATAGTGAAGGAACGTAATGGGGTACACTTTCAGCATGGGCGATTAGACGTGCAATTCTCATTAAGAATAACAGGACTTGCAGTGAAAATTTTCCTCTATAAATCTACCAGCACAAAGCCTTTCCCCTTATGAGCAACAGATGGGTTTTCCATAATGGCTCATTACCTCCTTGCTTTGTCATGCTGCCAGAAATGAAATATAAAGTTATTTATGGATTGAGAAAGATGCACAAGTCACTATAGATCATTACTTGCCATATTTTATAGTTTATCTGGTTAGTACTGTAAGTCTCTCAGGACTAGGAAGTTTCAGAAGATGACAGAGCATTACCTGAAAATTAAGATGAGTGTCCTTCTGTCTGGTTATTTATCCTGATGGTCTTGCATCTACAGGGTGATGCCATGGTCTCCACTGGGACCGGTAATTTAGGTTCTTCAGTAGAAAGGAGGCCATTTCTCAAAAGAAATTTTGTCAGCTGTGACAATCCATTTATGTGAAATTTTACTGTTAGGGGCAGAAGGCAGCACTGTTTTGCCATGCATCATAAATTTGAAAAGTTAGACAAGTTACTTGATAATATTCCTTATTTGAAATTGGCATGGGGGGATGGGATCATGGCTTGGCACATCAGTGAGAGATGTTATTTCTTTTACAACTGATGGTGGAGGCCAAGAAGAAAGGCAGTTCTGATGTGGACAGTTCTTTTACTTATAGGCATTTCACATTATTAAACTCTTTATATTGGAATTTATAGTCTGGATGTACCCCAGATTCACTATTATTTCCACAAACCCTTGATGAATAACAGTTTCTACTGTAAATGTGTTAATCTGTCACCTTGCATAAGTAAATATCTTTATGATGACTTACATGGCATTAAGGTTAAGAAGGTAAAGGAAAAATTTAAAATATTGTTTTAACACTACTTATAGCAAGGGTTTTTCTCAAAAGGATCAGCAAGTGTGTAAACGCCAGTATAATTGCAAATCCTCTCAGAAATGCAGAGGTCTCCCACCAGCTTTGAGAGATGTGCTTACCAGGAGTTCTTCCTGCTTACATTCAGAGGACATTTTAATTTTTTTTTTTTTTAAATCTAATTGCAATTGGTCTGACCTCAGTAAATGTTTAAGCATTAACCTGAATTTAGGTAGTTACAACCATGTGCTTCTGGACTGAAGCTTTAAACAACAAGCCATATTTTGCTTATCTTTGAGCTCAGGTTTTGTTCTTATTAAGTAATTATGCAATTTGAGGAAGTTCACTGAATTAATCCCAGTGGCAGGAAAAAAGAAAGCAAAATCTTTTCTGCTCAAGAGTGAATAAAAGTACATTGGAATGGGCTGATGTATGTGTGGCCTAGAAAGTCTACAGATCCCAAGCCTTTTAATTTTCCAAATCTTGCCTATTTCATAGCTTGGCAAATTCAGGGACCTATTTATAGATGCAGTAAGAGATCTTTCTCCTTTTGTAATCAACCATGCTTTCTGCATATGGTCCTTTGGAATGCTGCAGTGCTGTTGAGTCCCGATCTGTGGGAAATGCCTTTGTGCTGTTCATTTAAGGCATAATATAGAGATGGTCACAGGGCAGTCTTTACATCTTCTCTCAGTGATGTTTAGCAAAGAACATAAAACATGGGTGGACAGTTGGTGATAAAAATACTCTGTGGCTGAATACATGCTCTCTCTTTCTGTTATTTATACAAATGATCTCTTGAGGTCACATTGTGCCAAAGGTTCTGGCCCATAGACAAAGAGAGGGCTGTAAAACTGGATGCCAGCTAAAGAGGGTGCTGTCTGTTCTCAAATGACTCATCAAGAATTGTTCCATGCCAACCTGTTCACCAGTTAATATCCAGTGGCAGGGCAAGAAATGTGAAAGAAAGGAAAAAATGATGCTTGTAAAAACAAATTCTCTTATTTCTTTATAAAACATGTAATCAGTTAAATTTCTGGAATCAAATTTTACATCAGTTTTCTGATGTCTCTTTTTGTCTTTTTTACTATGTTGTCTTTATTACATTTTTAAAAATTTATTTTATATTACCTATAATCAATGTACATTTTAGTTGAAGACTTTTCTCTCCTCAATCTGATGAAAATGTTTGCAAGATTTCATATTTTATTATTCTAAAAAAGATTATGTTCCATACAAAATTTAAACAATTGGGATCCACCTTTATCTTGCCACACTACCAAGGCTACCCTATCTAACCTTTTTATATAGGTAAAGTGCATAACTTGTTTGAAAAGACCGTTTTCTTATTCTTGAAATGTCTACTTTGGTCACGCCAGAGCATATTTTCTTATCTTCACTCCTATCCCATGATTTGGAACATGTTCTTGTCCCCACAGTTTAGCAAAGAAAAAAAACAAAAATGAAGACTTATCTTTCAGCTTCTCCAAGTGCTTTGTCTGCAACATTCCTCAGCCTCAGTTACCTTGTGTCATCACAGCTTGGGAAGCACACTGATGTGTGATCAAAGCCCTTTTCAGCTTTTGGATTATACTTGTAATTCATTATGAAAGATCGTCTCACTATAAGATTTAAATGCTGTTCCAGAGAGAAGGTAGGCTATTTCTATATTAATATATTCCCCCTTTTTTCACTGCGAAATTATACTGGTTTTGAAAATGCCAAGTGTATATCTTTTTCACATTCAAAGAGTATGTCAGACTGTGTCAAAAAATAATAGTATTTTAAAAAAGGTGTGCCTTCCCCAGTGCATATTTAAAATGTTTGAAACTATCCCAAGAAAAGGCCACTGATTCCTCCCCCCTTTAGTTTTATTTCACAAAGCCTGTTTATTAGCCATCTGAGCATTCCTGCACCTACAGCTTGTCTTAATAAATCACTGTCTATTTTGTGCTGCTGAGCCTTCTCAACCTCAGGTTTCCAAGACCTGCTTGCCTGAGCAAAATAAATGAAGGAAATTTCCAGGGGAGGCAGTTAATAATTGTGCATGGTACTTCAAGTCCAGATGCAGTAAAGTGGAAGCTTGTAATGCTTCCCCCATTCTTTCTTCTGCAGTTATAGAAGAAGCAGATGCTGACTTTGTATGACTTTGAATTATTGAGTATAAGGCAAAAAATAAATGCCTAGGGAGGGTTTTCTTCAAGAAAGTGGCCTGATGCCACAGTTTAGGACAAGAACACTAATGGCAGACCATCAATGATGAGATTTTCTAGGCCCTTAGAGGTATCATGATCACCCTGGGGAAACTGCTTAACCCTGACTCTCAAAACTGAATGCACAAGCAAGGGTGGGTTCAAATAAAAGGCCTGTTTATTAAGTAAAGAACAAGGATGTCAAACAGTTGAGATGGATTCACTTTGTCATACTGGACATGAATGCTCTTAAGGGTTGACTGTAGGACTGCACACAACACACACTCCTGTTTTAGCTTGAGTGGTAGCAAGGAATTCAGCGAAGCCTTCTCCTGCTCCAAGATCTCTGCAGAACGAGGCAAGACATCCCTGACCTCATCACATCTTTTTCCCCTCAGTCTCTTGCTTGTTGATCTTGTCTGGATGAATCTAGATAATTTACTTACAGAGAACACCAGCAACAATTTTAGGGAATCTTAGGCCACTGCTCTGCCTTCCTTCCTCCCTCAGTCCTTTTATTTGAGTAATGAAGTCAGCTTGAACTCCATTATCTTACTGGGTAAGGTAAGCAAGGCTGACTGGTCTGGGAACCATTCCCTTAGGATGAACCCCCAGAGGGATTGCACTTGAGAGCTAAATGCCTGGCCACAGTTGATCTACCTTCATGTAGGTAAATTCATCTGAATAAGACAGACTGTTGTGAAGCCATGTTTTCTAATATTGATAGCTGCTGTCTTATGCAGGGGAGAAGTGGGTGAGAGAAGCTTGATTTCAAAGGAAATCTTTGATGCCAAAGTTGGATACTGCCAGGAGCCTTTCTGACCAGCTATAAGTTTGAGGCTTAAATCTGACAATATTTCATCTTTGGATTTGATGTGTCTAATGTATCAGTTTTATGCATCATTATCATCTTTCTTTTGCAGCCAAGGCATCTTGATTTAAAAAAAAAACCAAAACAAAACAAAATCCCTTTTGACTGTGTGGCAGCTAGTGCTTGCTATAGTAGCTGTGTAATACATACTCCTTGGGAGCTGTAACAAAGTAAACCCTAAGCATGGTTTATGAAGAAAAAGTGTTGTTAGAGCTCTCTCTGCAGATCCACAGGGCTCTTCATTTCTCTGCACACTCTCTAATCTTGCTGTTTGTCTCACTCAACCTTGTTCTCATTGCTCAACCCTGCAAGCTCCATACTCCTCACAAATTAAGCTGAGTCACAAGAGATGGCTTCAATGTGAGTTGTAGGTAACCAGCACTTCCTAAAATTTGACAGTTGGGTGACACATGCAGTGCCTTAGGTCATAATATAGTTGTCCATCAGACGATTCTCTTCTGTCTTACTTCTACTGGGCACAACTCTGACAAGCCGGAATAGGTTCATAATAATAATAATGATGTCACTGGCATAGCTGTTGATTGTTGCTGCAAGTATCTCATGGGGCTTTATAAATTTGTCATGAGTTTCCTGACCTGATGCAGCCACACAGTTAAAGATCCAGGATGCTAAAGATGCCTGGGCTCATGTAACTGATACAAAACTGTGTGGACTTCTGCTCTTTCCAGTCCAATGGGAAATGGAAATGGTGTGTAATGACTTGTTGGCCAAGATCAGAAGAACCACAGGCTGGGCAGTCTCAGTCCTTGTAACTTCGTCATGTTTACTCCCAATGTTAATGTTCAGCTGTGCAAGCCTGTTCAGCAGAATAAATTTAACGCACAGGGTGAATTGATTTGTAGGAGAGGTTGGGGGAAAAGGCTTTTGAAGTATTTATTGAGTCATTTGTTAAATATAAGATGGCCAAACAGCTGGAGGGAAACAGAATAAAAATGCAAAACTCATTTTCACTAGCTACTGAAGGAAGGAGATGGAGAGTTTGGCTTTAACACTCTATGTTCTGGTCTTACCCTCAATATGAGATGGTTAACAGTATAGACCTACTTCTGTCATATATCTCTGTGTCCAAAAAGGAGGAAGTATGTATCTCTGTGTTACTTTATGAGCAGGGCTGGTTATAATGATGAAGCTGGAAAACAGTGCAGAAGTGGACTTACTTTGTTTATTTCTCTATCTTTTTTTTTTCAAACACAGACTTTTATTTGCCTAAGACTTCATGCCACACCTAGCAAAGTGAGAGCAGAAGCTAAAGTTTCCCTTTATTTCTCTGGAAAATCAGAGATGCCTGTGGATGTATTCCAGGCCCTGTTTAATGCGTGTATTTTAGCTTTTGAAATATTGAAATTCTGTGTTTGGTTTTGGTCAAAAAGCAATTCAAGGGTGGCTATTTACCTTGTTTATAAAGCACAAAATAACCTCTCAGTCTATGGTGTTTATGTATAAAACTATAAAACCCTCTGAGCTCTTCCAAATAAATAAATGTGCCAGGAAAAAAAAAAATATATGTATACACACACACACATATATATAAAAGTATAAATGTATACCCATTTACAGGCACAGATCAAATCCAAAGTTAAATTTTCTATATTGTGTAAGGTAGATATCTTTGCTGTCCTTGTATACGTTATAGTTTCTTATTTAACCCCTGAAAAGGGTGACATAATTTAAGACTTCGACAAAGAGTAAATTCCCTGGGTTTTTTTGCCTGGGGTTGGCTGTTTAATTTCAGTGTGGGTGCCTTGCAACCCAAAAAAACATTTCTTACATTAAGTCATGCAAACTTCATGCAGGTAGCTGATATTTTATATTAATAGTGCATAGCATGTGAAGTTACTTTAACCTGAAAGACTAAGATTCTTAAAGTCGTTACATGATTTTCCATGGCTAGGAAATGGTCCTGTTTGGGATTGAATCCTTGCCCCTGCCTCCAGTACTCATCAGCAGGATTTTGGTGGCTCCCTTACACTCATTTCTGAATTCAGGATTGTTCAGGTCAGCAGGCCTATCTTCACTCTTGGTTCCATTACTTTTTTGCCAGCTCGTCTTGTTTGCTTTAAAATGACTGAACTCTAGTACCCTCTTAATATTCTACATTGGAAGGAGATGAAAAACTCTGTGTCTTGAATTAGATCAAGAATTTGAAAGAGGATGTACACTGAGCTGTCTTCTCATAAGTGCAGATGGTCTACCCAGATGAGGGTTGGGTTGCTTGAAATTTGTGGAGAAAAATGAAAAGAGAAGGAAAGTAAAAGGAAGCAAACTCTGCTTTTCCTTGCTTTCAAATCATTCTCTAGTGAAAGGAGGTCAGCTGCCAGGATAGTCCCCCTGACTCTTTGCAGGTGTGCTAAATATGCTTGAATAAAAGTTAAAGGGGGGAAAAATGCACTTTAAAAGTGTTGCCTTTTAAAGAGTGTAGACTGTATTTAATTTCCTCAGCTGAAGTCAGACTTTACACCACAACTTGCCTCCAGAGGTTCTCAAAGCTGGGTTAATCATTTTTCTAACACTTTTTTTCTGTTCTGTTTGGAAAAAGCAACTTTGTTGAATCAGAACCTTCTGTCAAATTTTTCAATGGCACTTCATTTTGGAAAATTTCTGCCTCACACTTTCAATGGTGGTGACATTGCCGGGAATGAAATTATTTAATATTTCATTTCAAATCAGTATTTCAATTTTTAATACAAATATTTCAAAGGTTATGGAAAATGAAACTTTTGAATAGGGAAGACATGTTGGATCAGCACCTAATTTTCTCAAGAGAATTTTAACCAGTTTGGAGAAATCCTCTGGTTTTGTGTTGGTTAGGTTGTTTTTGTTTGTGTACTTTTTATTCAAATGGAAATATGAGCAAATATTTAACTACCAAAATTTTTTCCGTAATAGAAATTCTGGGGGTGCTTGCACCTATAGTGCAAAGTTGGACTCACAATAGGTCTGGTGGGCATTGGGGTGATACTCTGTTACCTCAACACAATGATATTCCAGCCAAAGTGAGTAGGAACACTCTTTTTAGTCTCCTAAGGCTAGTTGTGGCAGCAGGTGTGCACTGTGCATGTCCTCCAGTTGCCTGCTTTTCTCATGGCAGTATAAAGAGTTTACAAAGATGTAAAATGAGCAGTGCATCCATTTGCACATCCCAAGTCAGTTCAGCTCAATGTTTTCCTCCACCAGACACCTTCCGGAGGAGCATGAGCATGTAACTTAAATCACCTCTCAACTTCATTTAAAGATGTCAGACAATGGAAAAGTCACCTCATTGTTAAATAAGGATCTGATTGCTATTTTCAACACAAAATGTCTAGGTTTAATTTTCCCTCATTGTTTTTTGTGAATCTTTATCATGGGAAATATTTTGTCTGCGTATGATAAACCACAGACCAATAAATCCCTTTCCTCTGAAGAAGCGAGTTCCATTCTTTCATTGCATGATTTATTTTCTATTCTGTGGTGTTATTTTCTGGCCCATTGTCAATTTGTTAATAGGCATTAACAAGCAGCAGGAAAAATGTGGTACTCAGCATATGTTTGCTTATTGCTATAGCACCCCATTACAGTAACAACAGGATGTCAGTGAGTCTCTTTTTATTACAACAGAGATGTTATGTCCTACACCTTGTAAGGGATTTGGCCTTTCCCTCTTTCCTGCTTTTGCACCTAGATCCTTTCCTTGTGAGGTGTTTGTAGGCATTTTGGGCAGACAGAAAGATGCTTCTCAGAAGTATTCAGCACAGCTGTTGAGTCTAAGTCCTTAGCTAACCAGGTGTTTAACAGAAAAGCTCTTCCTCCTGCTATTATATAGAATATATCACAGAATACTAATCTACTTCTTCCATGACAAACCAAGTCAGCGAAAATAAGACATCCCCTAACTGAGTAGCTCTCTGAGCTGCTTCTGCAGGTCCTTTCATAGCCGGCTGTGAATTGTTTCGGCAGAAATTGGACAGGAACAGCTGCTTAAACACCTGCTAGAAAGCCTTTGATCTCCCCCATTACAACATTAACTTTTGTGCATTTGAAAGTTTGCTCATTTGGAGAAGAAGATACAATTGAAATTTCAATGATATCAGAGCTGCTGCAAGGGTATACGTGCTAGAGTGGCTATACAGTTTCCAGGTGATTCCTTTATGTAGGTGCATAAACTCACTTTCAAACTGTTTATGATCGTGTGGAAGTAAATATCCCTGAATGTTTTCCTGCAGTGAAATGTGGAGTAGAATGTAATTGTCATATTCTGGGTATTATACACACTTGCAGCCTGGCCAGTACCATACTTCCAGGCTGCTTTGCTCTAAGGACACCATTGGAGAGTTGTTTTGCTCTTCCCCATAGTTAAACGGTGCTTATCATGGGGCCAGCAATTTGAACACACAGAGGGTTGTTGCTCTCCATGACCAGCTGCTCAGGAGGGATTGGGCTGTTAATTCTGCTTTAGACAATGTATGGTGCTGTTTAAGTGATGCTGTGTGCTCTCTGAGCTTGCATTTATTTTCACTTAAACAACCACTTCCATGGAAGTATGAGAAGGAGGGTATGATCCCCAGCATAGAGGTTTAACAGCTGCCCTAATTTTCTTGAGCCTCGTGAGGTGACTAGCTGGTTCAATTATCCTGATATAAATGGAAGACTTGTAGTGGGACACTAGATCCTGTGTGCAATTAATATTTCTATCATGTATGGGAGTAATTTCCTGCTTGATTTTTCCTAATCTGGAATTAATGAAATATTGATGACAGCATTTGGCATATGCACTACAAAACTTCATGCTGCTCTTTGTTACATATGTTGCTGCAATGCTGATACCTTGAAACCTCTAATTTACATTATTATGAGGTAATAGCTAAAATTTTAGGTTTTGTCATAGTTTCTAAAGTTAGAAAAAAAAATAAAGGTCAATAGGTCAATAAAGAAAAACTGGAGTCATTAGAACTTCTCATGTTTTTATCTGTTCCTGGATAGCTTGGTGTCTCAGGTGGCAAAACCAAGATAAGATTGACAGTGTAGTTTCTGAAACTGAAATCCCCTATGGCTCTCCCCCTTCTACTTATAAATAAATACATTATCAGCTGTTAATAAATCATTCCAACAGTAAATAACCTTTTAACAGAGCAGTTAATTTGTATGAATAATTGAGGTTGCAATTATGTGGGTTCTGCATTGGTTTTATAACACCCCACTGGGAGAAAGTAGTTTTGGGGAGGCTAATAAAATGTTTCTATTACAAACTTTTGGAATTTCAAGAATACTGGAGGGTTTTCTTCACCATCCTTAGTCATTCAGTGAAATTCAGTTCTACTTTGGATTAGAAACATGTCCATAGAGAAACATATTAATCTTTGATATCTACATGATGAAGCTTATCAACATCTCCAGCAGTCAAAATTAAATGGCTTGCTTAGATAGATATTTCTAAATAATTACATAATTTTAATTTTAGATAAGAGTCAGAAACTTAGTTATTTTGAAGAGTGGTATTATTGCAGGTTGTCATTGTCTGAAATTTATAGAAAATTGAAATTGGCTATTTTTATTTACCCTGACATTGTTTCTTCTTCACTCCCAAAGCAGATCCTTCTCACAGACACTCAGTGGTACAGGCAAGATTGAATTTTAGTGTTCTAAAGATGACAGGCAAACTTTCCAGTCATAGCCAAGAATATGTGATAAGATGAACTGGAGATACAGATAGGAAAATAAGTTTATTTTTCCAGCTGCTGATAAAGAAGAGGTGTAAATGGATTCACAAGACACAGTTGCTGCTGCTGGGGTGGGATAGTAACTCCCTGTAGTAGCTGCTACATCACTTATTCTAAATTCTTTGACAGAAGGAACACCCTTAGTTCTGCTTTTTGTGAGCCTGTCTAAGCAAGGCAGAGGACGAGGTTTTTCCTGTGGTGCTGCTTCTGCGCCCAAGCCATTCTTTCAACCCTTCTCCAGTTGTGTATGGTAGGCTACCTTCCCTACTGCTTAGATAGTTTTGCATTTTGCCTTTGCCTGGAACTATCTTTGCCAAGGGCAGGCAAAGTGAGGCTTTTATCAAAGGAAACAGAAGTTCTAACAAGCAGTCTTAACAACTTGGTTAAGGCAAGAGAGTTTACCAAAAGCTAGCTGAAAAAAAATATGGTTTTGTGCTGTCTTATCACACCGAAGTTTTCTTAGTGTCATTTACCAGGAGGAAGGCTGTTTCCAGCTACAACAAAAAAAATTCCACTTGGCCTAGATAATTTTACAAATTGTGCCTGAACAATGCACTGCCCTAGCAGCTATTGTCACTCTAGAACCTTCCAGACTATGCGGTTTGAGTATAGATGACATCTGCAATGAATTTTCAGGCTTTCTTAGAAGTTCTGAGGCTAATTTTTAAGGTCAAGGTCTAGCTTAACTGAAAAGGTTGTTGGAATCTGTGTCTGTAGAGCTGGAGATGACTGAAAACTGGGTGGGAATCACTGGGGACCCTGGAGAGCTGCCATCCACTGATAGCTTTTAAGAGCAGGGTGGGAAACACATCTCAGGCCTAGGCAAGCACAGAGTCTATTGGGATAGTATAAGATGCCTCTAAGAAGCCTCCCAGCTGTAGCTGGAGTACCACAAGAATCTGAGTTTTTGGTGTTTTGCCCATACAAAACTTTTCTTACCATTTTGGGAACATTTTTCCTGTCTGATGTTTCTATTGTAAGCTGTCTACGTAGCACAGTCACAAGTCTTTCTGATAATCTTGTGATGGTTTTTTCCTGTGGTCTAACACCCACCCCCAGTGCTGTCATACCAACCTCCCCCCTGCAGTTTTTTACTAACCCTTTAACTGAGGCTACACTAATTTAAAAACTAAGAGTCATTTTCACCAAGGAAATGAACTGCTTTTGAAAATGTAAAAAATGTGGTAATTTTGCAACTGTGTGACATATGTTAAACTTGACCTTCCATTACAAAACTGACTTTCCCACGACTTGTTCAGGTTTTTTTTCAGTATTTCCTAATTAAAAAAAAAAAAAAAATCACATAAAATTCCCAACCTAGTCTAACAGTGATAGAAACTTCTGGAAGAGTGTGTGCTAGTATCTGGCAATGCCTAGCACCCAGGACAAAGGATGTCAAGGAACATCCATGTGCAGTTGAGTAGGGGGAGAGAAGAATGAAATAGCTGAGACAAATTGGTCTATGCCAAAATATTACCTGATGATTTCTTAAATCACTATTCAGCTTATCTATGAGAGGTCAGAATTACTTCTCTCTTTGTGGCATTTATATCTTGCATTGGAGGCTTCTTGAGGCACAGGGGAAGGGAAGAACCTTATGATGTAAATCAACCAGATTTATTTCAGGCTGTGTTGCCATTGAATATGATGTCCCTTTGTGCTGACTTTTGTATCTTTACACACACCAGTCTGGACATAGTAACAAAACTTCCCTTGCCATACTCATTTTCTTCAGCATTCGTTTACATTAGCTGAATACCCAACACTTCCCTTTTTTTCACTAAACTGACTTGTGTTTCCTCAAATGCTCAAAGTAGTGATACCTATAAGAAAATATTGAGTGATAACCAGAAGCAGCCTGAATTTTTTTGACAAACTACAATGTAAGCGATTCTATGGTCACAGCAAGCAACGTAGCCAAGTTTTTTTTATAGCACAAAGACCATGTAGTAGGCTTTACTGTACCTATAACCCAAAAAATCACAGTAATTTGGGTAGGTAGTAATCTGGATGATTGTCAAAATTCATTGTCCTATGAAAAAAAAATTTGAAGGAAACCACACTTAAACCCCTAATTGCTAGGTGCTACTTTAAACACTTTTGCTACTTTACACACTTGTTATGTAAAAAGGTAAATCAGGTACGTTGATCATCATGTGAGTTACTATCGTACTTTCAGAGAACGTAACCTTTCCACTGTTATTGCCCACAGAGTTTATGTATACTAATTTAATCCTTTTTTCATATACAGTAGCATCTATGGTTCTCAAATGGGACTTGAAGTTAAAATGGCTCTTTGTTTTGAAAGTAGTAGGCCAATTTTTGGACAAACCTTTGCATCTTAGGATTGACTGTGATTAACTATATGTTAACAATCACCTTTGGAGGCTACTTCGTTCAAGGATGTTGTAAACAACAGTTGTCAAAAAATGCCCATGAGACATGGAATCTATTTTGGTGTTACAGAGCGTAAAGAGCAATGAGACTGCATAGGTACTTTTACTTAGTTGATTCTATTTGCAGTAGAAAAAATAGCTTTCCTAAAGTCAATGGAACAATTCTGTGGCTCAGCCAGGAATAGCCAGGTCTTCTTGATAGCCCTATAACACCTTGGCCAGGCATCCCTACAAAAGACTTGACTTTTATACTACATTGCCAAATTCCTTATTAAAGCTTTATTATAAAGATCATTCCACAGCAAGACAATTGTGCTGGAGGTCCATTTTTTTTCTAGTTTGTTTAAGTTCTGATATTAAAAAACTCAAGAGTTACAGGTGGCTTTGTGTATTCTCTTTGTCTTTTAAAATGTTATAAATTCCATGGGAACAACAAAACTTCCCCAGCATAATGATGGGATAAATTGTTAACTTCCCTTTTTTTTTCATTCTCAAAGACTATTTTAAAACAGGCACACATAAATGAACTAATCAAATTTTTAATCTCATCTGACTCCCACTTCACTTAGCAAATGCAAGATCTCTGATATGCCTCACTTGTTGCATAGTAACCAGCCCACTTTGAGAAATGCAACTATGCAAGCTGAGAATTAGGACTCATTATGCCTTTACTGAGGGCTCATTAGGATTGTATGCTGAGGGTGCCATCTTAATTAGGAATGAACCTGACCACCTGAAAGTAATTCACACTGGCAGCCAACTGTGGTATTTTCCAATTTTGGATTTGTCTGGCTTCCATCTGCCAGCTTTGTCTTAGCACTGACTTTCTGTTGACATCAACAGTGATGTTTCTAATATCATGAATTGCATCCTGTCTCTCGGGTGCAATCAAGTTGGACAGTTCCCTTCACAGCATGGGAGGAGGCAGGCTGCTAGCTATAGAAGAGTCATGGTCAAGATGAAATGGAAAATATCAAGTATAAGACAAAACATGACATATATGACCTTGAAAAGTAAGAATTCAAAACAAAATCTCCTGTTTCTTCCTCTAAAAAAAATTAGGCTAACAAAGCATGCCTTTGCACTCTCTGCCATCACTGAAAGTACTGAACTGATGCATGAATGGTGCACAATATTGTACTTCACTATGTTTCCTAGGACCTATTTGCACCTATTTCAAAGATATCTTAAAGAGTATGTGTTAATGTAACCTACCAATCAAACAACTGGAGCTTTAACTGGAGCTTTATTTTTATGCGCGTCGTATCCTTGTGCAGCCACAGGACAAAACAAGGTGAATGGGTGCAGATACTATGTCAATTATGTTTTGATGACAGGGCAGTGATGTAAGCAGGTCTACATAAGAAATCGGACACACTCTCAGGAGTATGAACAAAATTGGCTTAGATTCAGTGTGAGATGCAAAAAGCTAAAAGGTTGGAAATTCCCTCCTTTATTTCAAATACAACATGGAACCATAGGCACACTGCTAGTCTGTTAAATATGAAAAAAAAAAAAAAAAAAAAAAGAGTTAATTTAAACCATAGCAACATGCTTGTGATTGTCACACTGTACTGCAGGCAGGTACATACATACCACTCACAGCCAGGATAATAGGAAGTGGAAATTGCAACCTTTTCAGCTCCACTGAGGTTTGCTTCCCTCTAGCTCTGACACAAACATTTACTGCTACATGGAGCCACATTTCCTGAAAGTTAGGGATTAAAAATTGAGACAGATTGTGCCATGTTATGTGAGGTTAATGGTATGCTTTCCCCAGGAGATTACTTTTCCAATTGCTTCTGTAACTCAGGCTAATAGGAGAATTCAGTACGCTGTATTTCTTGATATGTTGATTTTTCCTATTCAATAATAGTACTTAATCATCTATTTAACATCTTACCTTTCACTCAGGGACTTCTAGCATGGTTGGCTGCCTTTCTATGTTCAGGGTGAAGCAGAGCAATGTTTTAATACATCTCCTCCAACTGAAAGAACAGATAGATGTAGAGTGGACAAATGGCTCCGGCTTTAGAAAAAAATTTGGTTGCATTTCAGATCTGCAGAGTGGTTTTGCCACATTTCCATCTGCACAGAATTTTTTGAGAATTGAAACCTAATTCTCAAGGAAAAAAAAATTAAAATTTGTGATATTTTTACATGGAATGGAGACTTTACAAGGAATGCAGACTTTACTAACGTTCTGAGTTTGAAGCCAGAAAAAGCAGAAACCTAAAATATTTATCAGGTATTTGTGCATTCAATGTCCCTCTCCAGCTCACACTCAAGCACTCAGTGCGCAGCTCATGTTTCCCTGTATTTATGGGGGCAACTCATGGAAATAACCATTGAATAATCCTATAATGATGAAGTACACTTGTTGATTCTGTACTCCATATAGTTTCCAGACATCCACAGCTCCACAGAAGTCAACAGCCTTGACGCCACAGACCTAAATAGGTATCTTTAGACTCTCACCTTCTCTTCTCTATTGGTTCCATACCACGTCTTACCCTGGCAAGACAAGTGTTTCTCACTCAAGCTTTAGGGCTTGTAAGCTGTTTCATGCAGAGATATCACACTTACAAAATACTGGATTTAAAGTAGTTTTATGACTGCTTACAGAAATTGATGCAAAGCCATTTTCCTTACCATTCTCACATCCAGTGGTTGGTGCACTGTAGGAAAGTCAAATAATTTAGGGGCATTGAATTCCCTAGCATATGTATTTCATATTGGTAAAAAAAATAATGCCAAGGCTAAGGAATTTAAGACAGAACACTTCCATTAAATGTTGACCACACCTGTAGTTAGTGTTGTTTATTTTCTGGATTTGTTCTGAATTTGGATACAGTTGAATTCTAGAGCTGACTTTGTGTACACCTATAGATTCACTGAGGTCTTAATTGCTATTTTACTTAAAATAGCAGCACCTATGTAATTTGCTAGTCTAAGCTATTTGCCTTCGATAGGTTCTTCAGTATCTCTAGGAGAAATGTTCTCTTGAACATCATCCTTCACTTGAACATGATCCTCTCTAACACACTCCTGTTTATTTTGATTGATTAATTTATATGCAATGGTCTAATTTCACTCCCTCACCAGTTGTACCTCATCTCTCTTTGAGTGGGATAAACAACAGAACAGTGCAGACAAATGTTTATACAGAGATTGAGTTTGGCTGGAATTCCTGACTCTCAGAAAGAAAAATTCTTGTACATTATGTACTAGTGGAACAGAGCACACAAATACTCTATTTTGTTGAAAGAAAGCCAGTTATGAATATGTGTGAACAGTAATAATATAAAAGATCACCTCACTTAAGTTTAAAAATGAATACCATCTGCAAAACTGTTCACAAGCTGGAATAGAAAACCACAAGTGACAAAAAAAAATCTCAAAAGAGTATTCAATATTTTAACATGACTGTTTATGGTAAAAAGAATTAGAAAATGGCAGAGAAGCTTTTTTACATTTAAAAAAGTACTGAAATATGTAAAACACTGAAAGAGTTTCTGTGGATTTCCAGTGGAGCATTTGGGGATTAATATATATATAAAGAAGTATCAAAATGCAAGGCATGAGGCAATTTTAATTTAGTAAATTTTTTTACAAGTTTACTGTTGGGAAAAGCATAGATAATCCTTTAAAATTTAGCGCTTAATAAGAACTATAGGCAAATTTTAAGACAATTCCCCGTTGTGGATTATTACTTCTCCTTGCCCAGGATAAATTCAGCCAACAGGTAAAGTTAATCCTAATAAATAGATTTTGTTATTTGTTGTCCAGTAAGAGCTCCTAGAACAGCTTTAAAAGAGCACAGATTGGGAAGTCAAGCCCTCTTTGTAATCAAGGCGGTATCTAAAAGCATTAAGCCAAAATCACTTTGATCTGTTGGATATCTGATGACTAATGGAGCTGCCCTCTTGTATCTCTTTTTCTATGCACTCAAAGTTTCTGAGGAAGAAATAAGTGAGGAAGGTGTAGACTGAAAAAGCAAGAGATCATCATGCCCAAAGTGTTTAGCCCTAGAACAGCTGCACTGTTCACCATGAGGGTGTGTTCTGCTAGTTCATGACTGTCTTTCTGCTGCTAATAGTTTTGTTCTTTCTGTTTTAATCCTTTCATTTGCTGGCAGCTATGTCATTTTTACAACTGAAGGGATTGTGCAAGATTTCTCTTTTGAATTATTTTGGCATATATAGTCTTGTGTTGAAAAGAGGTTTATTTTCTGTTGGGATTGGGAGGGATTATGGTAAGTAAAATTTCTAAAGATTTTTTCATCTTTCTTTTGAAAAGCAGTTTTTGGAACTTAGTTATACATTGTTATTTTGCTGCTTTTGTTCTAGCATTGTACTGAGTCACTGGCAGTATGTCAGGAAGAGCTGTTGTAGCAATTTAGCGTGCTTAATATACCAAGTTAATGAAATTTGTTAATGTTAAATTTATTGGATTTTGTACTCTTCTACTGAAGTCATCATCTCTGTTGATACAGTTCTCTCCAGATCAAAATGTGGGGTTGATCATCATATCCTTCTTTCCTTATCTTTTTCAAAGAACTATCCTTAACTTCATGTTCAGTATACATTATATATATACACATACATATATACATACATACATATTTTCTATATATATAATATAAATATATCTTAAATTGGGCATTTTTGACTGTTGGTAAGGTATGCAAGGGCAGAAATTCCTCAGACATGTTGATGGGCTCCCTTGACCAGGTACTTTCATCTCCATGTTGTAGTTGTCTTTGAATCTCTGCAATGCACAGTCTCACAAGCCTCTGCATCATACTGCTGTGTTGTTGGTTGTTTTGGGTTTTTTTGAGCTGATCTTCATCTGATTCTTCAGTCCCCTTGCTCATTATACCTCCCAAAAAGGCAGCACTGGTATGAGAGACAGCAACCACAACAAGGAGCACCCTAGGTGGGTGGTTGTTTAGCTCATGTTTAGAAAGACACCTTCTCTTTTAGTGTTCCTTTTATGAAATGCTCACCTTGAAAATAGTGTAGTTTTTAATTGGAATTAACTTGAACAGATCTTCAGAGTTCCATTCTTTTTCAGTAAAAAATAATTTGTTGGCTTTCACTGAAGCACTTCATTCTGGTAAAGTTAGTCAAAAGCTGCCCTTTGTTTCATCAAGATCGTCTGAATGTGCCTGTTGAAAAGCTTGTCAAGAGCTGTGCTCTTGAGGTTGCTCATGTCCTTGGGGTTAATTTTGGAAATTTCCAACTGTCAGTCAACACTTTGTCACAATAACCTGAGGTGGGAAGTGGGGAAGACAATGCTTACATAGAAGTGATAATAATAATAACTAAAGTAAGGGAAAATTAAATATGAACCAAAGTGGAAAAGCTTAGAGAACAGTGTGGAATTTCTGTTTCTTCAACTTTTCTTTTATGAGACTCCAGTGAGGTATACACAATGCAATGGTTTTGCTAGGCAGTATAGAAACCTTCTAAAAGCAAGATTAAGTGTTTGATGTTGTTTCCATTTGGAAGAATTCAAGCCATAATTTTCAGTATTACAAAACCAGAAACCAACAGTATTTGGTAGTGTCTGCTTTAGGCTCTGGACTTGAACACAGTCTTTCACTGGCTAGTACTTGTATTATACCCTCTTTTTCATACTAAACCAAAAAATTAATTTACGCATCCTGTAAATGCTGCTCTTCTAAGAGCTGCAGGAAAGACGATGTGGTAACACCAAAATGGACTAATTATTAGCAGCTGTTTTTACAGAGAGCACAATAAACAGTGCAATGGAGATTTGCGATATGCTCTCTTTGACATTTGGCTTTTAGATCTGAGAACGAGACATGTGTAAGGACTCAAATAGGGTTTTTTCTGTCATTGTACCTGTTGTTCAGAAGGCAAAAAAAATAAAAATGGACCATTCCCCATGCAATTCTGCCTGTGAGTGCCTGGCACAGCCTACATACAAGCTGATATGAGCTATTTAAATCCATTACCTAAAAGCAGACCATGCCTTTTACAACAACATTTATGTAACTGATTAATACAGGCTTTTAAACTTACGAAAATATTGATTGCTTAATCTTCTCTCTTTCTACCTAAAAAAAGTTAGCATGAATATAGATTATTTCATCAAGTTCTCTTTGAAATTATAATTTTAGGGGACCTTTAAGTATTTTAAAGTGGATTCTCCCTGTGCCATTTCTAAACCAGCATTTGGTCAAGTATAGAATTGTATTTCCTGAACATGATGTGACATGGGGATGCATAATCCCAAAAAAGCTAAAGCTTCTATAAACTAATGAAATCTTGTAACTCATATTTTTCCAGTTTTATGTGCCCCGTGCTTCTTTAGGCTAGAATTGCAAAAAAAAATCTTGTGAATGGTAGACAGTGCTGTGATTGTTCATATATAAATGTAGTGCATCAAACTCACTCAAATGCTATTGACTTCACTGGAGTTACAGAAGGCTTTGGAAATTAATTTCCATTATAGAACCACACTTCAAAGTGCTGTAGCCATTTTAAATGGTCACAACTTTCAAAATTTTTTAGTGGTTCTGAAAATGATAGCACTTGACAACTGCTTCAATTTTTCTATTCTGGTCTTTTTTTTTTTTTTTTTTTTACTTAATTTATTTTTGCCTCCATAATATCAAAAAAAATGGGAGGGTTAAGGGAGAGGTGATTATTCATAGTTTTGTGAGTAGGGGGGAAGAGGAGTTTGGCAGCTCTCTTAGACCTCCGTGTCAGAGCACATACTGCAAAAGTAGTCTGAAATGCATCCAAAAAAGACAAACATAGGAACTGAAATTTTAACTCTTATTGGCAGTGACATTAGTAGACTCAACACAGACTCTGGGGTTTGGATATATTTTTCTTGTTTTTAACTACAGGGATAAAACAACTAATACAGCTTCAATTCCTTCATCCTTTGTGGTACTTTGCTTTCCTGGTGGAATATTTTACTCTTGCCATCAGACATCTCTGATGTAAACTGGAACTTGTACTTATTTTTAAAGAGTAGAGTAAGTCCAAAACACTGCACACACATGCATTTGTGTACATATTCCAGGGTGCACTCTCTACATTCAATTATTAGGAACTTGAGAAACCTCTATGTGTTTATACTGTACCACCTTCTGCAGGGTGCCTAAGTAAAGCAATATAATTTTTTTTCTTCAAAATTATTATCTCAAGAGCTCTTAAAACTGTTTACTTTGATTGACCTTTAGGACAGAATTCAAATATTCTGTGCAGTGAATTTGTAAACAAGCCAGGAAAAAACAAGCAGTAAAATCTGTAAAAGCTACAAATAGGCTGCATATCATTGTGGTCTGTGGTTTCCTCTCTAATTCTGCCACATAATGGCTGAAAAGTCAAATCTGCCCTTCTAATTTCTTCCCCATACCTGTTGAGCCTGTGATTGGCATGTTATCCTTCTGGGCAGTGTGAGGCAGCAGCAAAGGCCAGGAGAAGGAAGGGACTGGGACATACCAGTGAGGGGGCAACAGGGGATTCCAAACAGCTGTAGTGGGTGGGATGGTGGCAGCAGTCAATGAAAGCAGAAAGGAAGGACCAGGCTGCCAAGAAGGTTTCAGGACAGAAGGGATTTGCATGGACCAGTGGTTCCTGTCTTTTCTGTGGCTTAGACATACTTGAGGAATTTGGCATTGTGTTTTGTTTGACTGAGCTCAGCTCCTCCTCTCTTCTCTATGTGGAAATTCCTGCTGTCTCTGTGTCCCCAGCCCACCCTGTAGCTGCTGTTTCTATCCTCAAAAAGGCCAGGACACACTGGACATGGTTGCACATCGAGACAGTGTAGTTCTGGCAAACTTTATTCCCTTGAGCTCTGTTTCTTGTTAATTCTGTGTTCTCACCTCAGCAAGAACTACATATCTCATTGGGAGCTGCTAGGAGAGACCACACTTTGTGGTGTTATCTTTTCTATTAATAGCTTCTTCTGAGTGGATGAAGATGCTGCTGTCTTCCTTTACTGAGGGCACGTCCTGTTCAGAAACCAAATTATTTCTTTTCATCTCAAACACTGGAATCAGTGGAGAATGAACTGCTAGAAACACTAGGTGTCTTGCCACAGGCAGGTAATGACAAAAATGGAATATATCACAGCAGCCAATGTTGGGAAATTGAGAAACATGTTCTTAAAATATGGGTGTCAATGACAACCAGAAGAGATAATGCTATCACTGCTGCTCCTAGTAACAGAACAACTGGCAACAAAACTAGGATTAGCCTGCCTCTCCTTTTCAACAGCTGTACTTCTCTGCAATTTCACTGTATCAGCTTTTTTTGTTTCTCTCTCAAGAAATGTAAATAGCTTCAGTGCGTGAGCTGAAACTCTGGGTCTCACTATAAAGGTATTTCCCTTAATTTACAAGCTCTCGGAGAGCTTTAGTTATTACTGGATTAGGTGAGAGGATCTGCAGCTTCTTAGAGCTTCATTTGATTTATTTTATGTCACATTTCCTCCTCTCTAGTCCACCTTCATTGTATTCATCCCAAATTCTACACTACCATTTAATATGGACGGTGTGTAGCGTATTATCACTGTTCCCTCATTGCTTACTCCTTCAACATGCAGCAGTGTACGCCCTGGAACTGGACACACCCTAGAGAAGCACATCTGCCTTCCATAGCTTCAGCTCAAACTCAGTTAATAATAAATCTGTACTGATTTTTCTTGGTCTCATAGAAACACTGTAGTTTATCTCTGTCTCTTTTGATCTGACGTAAGCAAGAACACTATTTCTTGGGAAATGTCATACTTCTTGGTGTCTGAATTTTCACCCAGGCTTCAGTTCTCCCTTGTAATACATGATCCAGTCTCTATCAGTCAGTTCCAACTATCTAAATTAAACTAGGCAAAATGATGGACAAATTCTCTTTGAAATATGACATTTGAACTTCTTTTCATTCAAAAAAGCATGAGAACCTACTGACAGAAGGGGAGGGGAAGAAAACTTGTTTGGCTCAGTTCTGCTCTTTCTCAGTCAAGCACTGAAAACCGTTGTTCAAAGTACGCTGAGAATTAGGGAACAGCAAATTTGTGCAATTGAAAACAGTTATGTAAATTGAAATGCCAAATTTCCTGTGCCAGATGCAATATGAATTCACTGTAGGGCAAGAACTATCATTAGAGCTCCCTAGGAAAGGAACTAGAATAGCAAAGTAATGATTTTAGTGTAATATGCTGATGTTATTTGAAAGCTGGGATTGGGATGCAAACATTTGTGCAGTATTTTGTTTTATGCAGTCCCTTGTTAATGCATCTGGTATTTATTTTAACACTGAATCCTAATGGATTCATTTAGTACTTGTGGATGTCACAGGCACTTCCTGTAGGTGTTGTGCTATGATGAAGTACTCGATACTGGACACTTGAGGTGTTAGCACAATTCCTTTGATTTTGTAGTTTTTTTCATGAGCTGTCACAATAAAATTCCTCCTGGTATGTGTTAGCAGAGGCAGCTGGTTGTAGAGACCATTGTATCAGCAGTATTTGAATAATGTCATGGCCATGGGGATTCAAGTCTAATAGGTAAAGCATTCTGTGGTCCTGGCAGTAAGGGGAATTGAAAGTGTCGCAGAAAGCAGTCTTGGTTGCATATAGAGATACAGCAAATGGGAAGGTTTTGTCAAGGTGGCAAATTTAATTAAAAAAAAACACACCAAAAAAAAAAAAACAAACAAACAAACAAAAAAAAAACCAAAAAAAAAACCCACACCAGCCTGCAGTCAGTCAGCATTCACTTTATCCAGATGAAATTTTCTGGCTTTTGTGTGGAGAAAAAGGATATGTGTGGGGCAAGGGGGCACTGTGGTTTGTTCAGCTGGATGCTTACTCACTCTCTCTCCAGAAACTGGTTAGCCTATCCTATACATTTGCAGTTTGTAGTGGCATTTATTCAAGAATTAGCATTGTCTTGAAAGACTTCCAAAAGCTTGACTTTATAACAAAATAAAAAAGGCTTGCTAAATGATTACCTCCAGGTTTCTTGGTGGAGTATTTTATTTTTGTTTTGTGGTTTTTGTTGTTTTGGGTGGGATTTACAGTATGGCTTAGGAATGTGTGATGGAACTAGATCAAAATGGACTGGAACATTTGGTTATATGGTTTGAATTATTACTAGACTTTGAAAAAATACTTTTATGGTAGAGTTGTAGCTTTTAATATGTGGCTTTGTCTCACATATCACTGCATGTGATCCATAGCATAGTACCTTCAAATTAATTCTATAAAAAAGTCTGCTACTTCTTTTCTCCACTGCAATAAAATAAATGCAAATGAATGTTTCACAACCCTGTCCTTGTCTAAGATGTCAGTATTGTAATATCCAGCTCAATAAAATGTCTCACAAATGTGAAAAGTAAGGCTTCACATCAATATTGGGATAACACAGACTCAGGTTACTGCAGATGAAGCTGGGTCTTAAAACATTTTATTCTGATTCAGCTGCATCCAATTTTTCAGAATTAGGGTTTGCATCCATCTCTTCCTGTCAGAAAAGTAAAGGAGTTACTTTTTAAGTAGTGTTCATGTATAAAAGCCTATTGAATGCTCACAGCAAGACCAAGTCCTCTAAGGGGGTCAGAGAAGATGAATATTATAATATATTTGAATAACTGTTTTCACAGCTCTCTATCTTCCAACATTTGCACTAGTTTGTGGAGAAGACAGGAACACTTTTCAGAAGGGTGGATATAAAGGAAAGTCATTCTGACATTGTATCCTTAGCCAGGACTGGAGGAAAATCCAGTACCTACAGTGGCAGGGAAAATCATTGCTACACTTGAGGTATTTTTGGTTGCTTAGTTTGTCATATAGGAGGTGCTATAGCTTTGTGGGTAGCAAAACTCTTTGTCAGCAACTGCTATGAGTCCAGCAGCAGTGTCTGGGAGCACAGCTGCAAGGAGCAGCCTGCAGCTTCTCAAGGCACTCTGCGTGCCAAGCAGATCAAATCACCATGAAAGAGACTCATTCTCTTTAAATGTCCATGATATTGCTTATATAAAATAATCCTAAATGTGAATTCTACTGCTTTTGTCACTGTGACTGCTGAGAGCTGAACTAATTTATCATCCCTGCAGTCACTCATCTATCTGTTCAGAAAGGGGAGTTAAGTGGACTTTTGCAGGATTGAAAAGAATACTTTATGCTCTCTCTGGTTCATGTCAGTGTTCTGAGTTTGCTTTTCCAGAAGCTTGTAGAAAGGTAGTCCCCTTGAAATTTAGGTCTCTCTGTTTTACTTCCAAAATCATAAAATTCCAACTGCTTTCACTCATGTTTTTTCTGCTAAACTCATATTGTGAAAAAAGATCTATAATAAAGCAGATGCAGCAGCTGATGACCAAAGCAACCATATAATCCACAGCTAATTGATTCCTGTTGATATGAAATAATGGCTTTTCTGAATACGTTGCACCTTTCTTACAGAATTCTTCTTCGGGATAAAAGATATGTTTCACTCATCATTTTCTATCTGTCTTTACCTTCCCTCTCCAACTCCAGTCTTTCTTCTAGTCCATGCTGAAATATCAGAAAGCAAATCTAATGTAAACAAATATCTATTAAGGCATCTGAGGTTTTGAATAACTGTTTGATAACTGACTCCCACCACCTGCCTTTCCCCAGCTCCTTGATTGAAGACTACAGTGGTTGCATATTTACTTTCAGGAATATTATTTCCCATTACTCTGTACATTATTATAGCATGGAGATAATGAGATGCTATTGCCTGCTAAAATTCACTTTTTACCTTCCTTTTTTTGGATACTCAGATTTTCAGTTCTCCTGATAGTTATCATGGTCTAAAGAAGATACAAATAGGTGTGATGTCAAATAGCATGAAATATGATGAAATATCCAAGTATTTTTTCTTCCAAACAACAAAATAATCTTCCTGTTACCTATTTCTGGTGGCATCGGGAGTTTCCTGGTTGTCCTCACTGAGAAATAAATTGAAAACTTTTTGTGAGGTATAATTAATGGATGTTACTTTCAGAAAGCTTTAAAATGCCTAGGATCTGAGTTACATCCATAACATGTTGTAGACAGCATAATATAATGATATGTTCACCACGCCATTGATTGGACTTCTGTGTGACCAAGGCAGGACTTCACTGTTAGAGATGGTTTGTTGTATAACTTTCATGTATATGCATCAATGTTATTCTGCATTTCTTCTTTGTAGAAAGAATACACACACGTGTGTCCCTGCACACATGCATTTCCTGCTTCGCCTTCACAAAGCACACTTACTGCAAAGGTAGCGCCGCAAACATGGATTAAGAAAGGATATTAACAACAGTACTTTAAAGCTGGCTGCTCGCTTTCATTATGGGCCAATTGGGAAATAATAAGAATTGATTCATTGCAAACAGCTGTGTTTGTGAAGAAAAAACTACCTGTGTTGGCAATATATCCAGTGTATGCCAGTAAAAGCATAAATATGTGCTTGTCACCAGATCTTAATTAGCTTTATGTTCCTAATTTGAGCATGCTACCATTTTCTGCAGTTTAGATTATTTTTCTTCTTAGTTTTGAAATTATGTCTCAGCCCAATAAATCAATACAGAATGTGGGAATAAATATTAATCTTATAAATTTAATCAATAATAGTTTTTGTTAATGTAGCTGGTAGTGATAAATTTTTGAAAGAACCAAAATGATTGGATTTATCATCTTTCTGTCCTTAGTTGAGAAGATACACATAATTAATATTTCACAAATCAAGCTTTTCTTTCCAGTCGTGCTAGCAATTTGAATTAAACAGATGTTAATTTAAAATGTAAAGGTAAGGCAGGAAAGAGAACAAGGATATGACCCCAGCATGAGACACAGCATCACATGGAGGCTATTACAGTTGTACACTGACAGTGGGAGTGAGCAGATGTTTCAACTTCACTCTGAACCTGGTTGGATATTTTTAACCAATTAATTTAGATAGAGGATTAAACAGAAATAGTCATGCTATTTAGACTCATTTTTATTGTAAGTGACCTCTGAAGAGCAGAGAGCTCAAAACCTTGTTCAAAGAAGGTTAAACTTCAGGTTGCACATGGACCTCTTCAGTGAAATTTTTTAAGAGTCATAAAATTTAATTCAGAAATAAAATAAAAGTATTTTAATGTACACAACTCTATTAGTTAAAGTTTGTTATTCCTTCTGAAATTTTATGGTTTCTTTGATAATAAAGAGCAAATTATAAACAGTAGCTCATTAGATTTTCTTTATATTTTTTATTTAAAATTTGAAAAATAAATACCTCCGCAAAACTCTGAGATTTTGTATAAAAATAGCTTGTATTTTGCTATCTTAATTTAAATAGAACTATATTTCCTGTTTTCCAGTTAGTTTGTCTGCCGTATTGAGGACTGCCAAATAAAACCACTACCAAAAAAATGAACAAAACTTATATTTCAAAAGCAGCAGTAAACACTGTACTTTATATATCATAAAGAAGAAGCAGACAACTACACGTTCTTTCTTTGCTTCCATTCGTAAAGAATGGTAAATTAAATATAATGAAAGGTGAATACTTTTCAGTAGCAAGAATATGGTTTTTGAACACAGATTCATAACTCTCCTTTTGAGTAGTCCTATCCAGCACAGCCTGTGCTTTGACATGTTGGGTTTTATTTTAGTATAGAAAATAATATACACACAGGAAAATTATCCTGATTGACATTAATCACAGGAGCTAGATATAGTGAAAGGGAAACAAACCCTTGGAAGCATTTTTATAAACTTGCCATTTATAAACTGCTTGAAGGTGTGGGAGTGGTGGATTGGTGTAATTCATTCTTGTTAAAGGAAGCATGGAAAATAAAATAACCTCTGTCTTCCATAACAAATAGTTGGCCAGCAGGTATTTGTAAATGCTAATTCACAGAATTGGAGACAGAATTAGGAGCCTGAAAAACCTCCAAAGCTAACTTCCAGGTCAGAACCCCTTCCTGGCACTTGGGAAGTCTCAAACGGGAATAGCTTCTGGTGATTCCATGGGCTGGGAGTAGAGGTGGAAAGCATCCTCTACTCAATCTCTGCTAACTGAGCTCACTCATGTAAGTGGAGAGCAGATTTTGTTCTGCCTGGTTTCAAAACATTCAAGAGGTATTCTAAATCTCTGTGTTTGGGCATGTGGTCTCTGCACAATGGTATTTGTGTTGGGCTTGCTGCTCTGCATTCGTGACACATTCAGCTGCATCCTGCATTGTCAGAGCACAGGTCACTGGAGCCTGCCAATTAAAACCCATCATTTGTGTTTACACACTGCACTGAAATGTTCTGGAATGAGACTCTGAAGTTCCTTCAGTCTTGAACTGTACACTGTAAGGAATTAGTATGCAGGGAAGCAGGTAGCTTTGCTCAGGTAGGCAAAGTTTTTTCATAAAATGCAATGCTGCTGCAGTTCCCTGCCACAGCTTCCTTAAAGCACAGGGACACCTACTGACCTATGAGGACAGACATTTTCTACAATAGTTTCCCTAGAGTCACCACTTTTTTTGCCTACCCTTCTTCTTGCCCATATTGTACAAACATGTCTTGAACACACAAGCTCTCACTGCAGAAAGACTTTGGAGAGTCTGCCACAGTTTCTTCTGGTTTTGAGGACACTGTTCTCCTCCTTTGCATTTCATGACCTGATATTCAAGGTTCAGGAATTTGCTTGCTATTTTTTTCTTGTTTGACATAAGTTAGTAGAATTTTTTTTTTCCTAGGAACACTGCTTTGCCTTGGATAGATTCCCTCGGAAAATAAACTTACACTAATATTTGGCAAAGTTGGAAATAAAATTACATTCTTCTGAGAACTTTTCATCCTCTGATATGAATAGAGATTTCTTTATTGGTTGTTATTTGGCAGAAACCAGAGGTGTCTCTTTCAGGAATACAGTCATTTTTCTTAGAAACTTAAAAGCTATTGGAAAAGTTATTTGAAGTTTGGTTTGGGGTTTCTTTTTGCTGGTTGGAGAGACTGTTTTTTTCTTACATTGTTGTGAAGATAGCTGGCCAGATTATCTCTGACATTTCTCCACTGAGACCAAACTCTTCTCCCTCCCTTTCCTTCTAGCAGGTTGTACAGAATTATATCTGACAGTAAGTTTATGGTGTTATTTTCCCAGTTCAGGACATTTAAGGCATACTTCAAATATTCTTTTTCCCTGTTTAGCCAACAAGCCCAAGGAAAGATAATAAGTTAGTAGAGCACTGGCTTTCTCACAGATTTTGTGACAAAATGATGGAGTTGAGAAGTGTTCCTTTCTGGGAATCTAGTACTATTTAGATGTGTCTCCTACTGCTGAGAACTTTAACTGTCTTCTTACTAAATCACAACAAACAGTAGGGCCAAATTGGTGGGGAGGAAAGTTAAATAGCTGTATGGTTTTTCCCATCAAGTATAGTTGCATTTGTAACATTTTGCTTCCTATCAATAGGACTTTTCGTTGTCATTTTTAGTAAGCGTAAGAAACATAGTAATGATTTTGACCCCTTTAAAATAAATTGGAGATTTTGGGCTTCTGTATTCTTCATTATTTAATCCTACTGGATGGATTTGTGAATTTGTCTGTGATTCAAAGAGTACACCAAATCCTCGTATTTCATTGTATTTGGAAGGAGTACAATTAGATTATTAACCATTAGCAAAGCAATTGCTATGCCCACAGTGTTATTTTATTTTAAATTCCTCCTATTCAAATTCCATGTGAGTCTATTCCATGCTAATCTATTGCATAAAAAAATACACAGGAGAAAGGAGTGAGGGAAGCCAGCCAAAAAATTTTGGGCCTGAATAATATCCTTTGAATCTAATTATTATTCAAGAGTGGCATTAAGTATGATTGCATAACTTTACATGCTAGGTCTATCCTAGCTAGTAGGTATTCTGTGTGAAAGTTTAAATTTCTCATCACCTCAGTTTCTTTTTTTAGACATAGTCTCATATCTCAGCAGCCATGACATCTCACCTGCAAAACTGTTTCCTTTCCACAGAGAGGGTCTGGTCCCCCTCCACAGAAAGTGTAACTGACTCATAAACCACAAATGCTAAAATCATTTGTGCTGCAATGCACAGCTAATTGTCATCTTTCTTCTCTACTGATACTACAGAAACAAGAGTGGTGAGCAAAGTTGGAGAAAAGTTTGCCCATTTAGTAACAGTAGAGGAGAAAAAAATACTCTAGTAGGCCCCAAAAAATTTGACAACATTTGACCAGAAAGAGTCGACTTATATGTAGTTCAAAGAACTATAGGTTTCTGCTCATAAAGAGGACATCCATGTAGTTGTTTACCTGATGATAATTTTAAATCTTTTGATTAAGGAAGAGTGATAACTGGCTTTTAAAAAATGTTTCGTAAAGGTCTGCAAAGTTTTCTTTATGTCATGTGTATCAGTTATCAAATCCCCCTTAAAAACTTGTGTGTTTCAACTCTATGCCCTGAAAATGTTCAATTTATACAGTAAAAGCTCATTTCTTTGTTCACTCTCTCATGCTACTTGGCTTCTAGTTATCTGAGAGATTTCCTCGATCACTGTTTGCTCATAATACTTAGCCCTTTTATAATTTCAGTCGTTGCATGCATTGGTGTGTTTTTCTCTCTACTTTGAAAATCCTCCCTTTCTTGAACTGTAGCTTTTGCTTGCTAGACAACCACTCCTGTTCAAAACAATATTGATCATCTTGCCTCTAATGACCATTTCCAAGACACTGCATAATAGTTTTTCTTTATTCTTTTAATACTATTATTTGATTACAAAGGAAATTTGATTACTCCCAAAGGCTGACAAAACATCAGTTTTCAGAAAATTGTTAGTAATTTTTCTCAGCTCTTCAAAGCTTTTGCCTTACAAAGGAACAATTACTGTTACATAACTGGACCAAAAAGTATCTTTGGAGAGATTATAAGGCAAAATATCTGAACTGCTGTGTCTCATATTCTCCATGGTAGAAATCATGGGGAGTTTGCAGCAGATAACAATATGAAGGGTATAACTGTATCTTTACCTGACATAGGAAGAGTGGGATTTAACCACAGATAAAATGCTTGAACTGATGTATTTCATGCATCTTCTCCTTTCATGAAATCAGAAGATCAGACCTTCTACACTTGCTCCATAGCCCTCCTCATATGGCTGAGTCAGGATGCAAAAAGCTAAACAAAAAAATTGTCTGAATAAGTATACATAGAGCTAAACAAAAAGAGCTGACTTCCTTTGAGGACGTGCTATAAAATCAAGCATAAAGTAGCAAGAAAATAAAAATCTCTCTCTAGCACAATCCAAAGTTCACATGGAATTATAAAAATACTTATGTATTTAGTCCAAGACTTTTATTCTGATAATAAAGTAGTTTTCTTGGTCCATGTCAAAAGTTGAGCTTGAAATGTTATTTATTTGTATCCATAGTTTATTAGTTGAATGGCCAAAAAAAAAACCCTGAAATAAATAGAACTCCAAAAACACACATTCTGCCTGTGTTTTGCTTTGGTTTGGATGGGTTTTTTTATGTTGGCAGGTATAGGGAATTCTTTTACAGATGTTGGCAATACTGTAAGACAGGTGATAAAACTAAATGTGGAAAATTGCTGCATAGTACAAAAAAAGTAAAATTGAAAATTGTTTCTGTGACATTATGCTTCCAGTAGAGTAATATTCCATGAGCTTATTTGAAAGCTTTATTGTCATTTCACAGCTTTTTGAAATGAATTACACACAAACACAAGAAAAATTGTCTAGATGTTTGTTATTGTCAGCAAACATATGAACTTATTTAAAACTGTTTCATGATGGAGGAAATTAATAAAAACATTGGTGATGATCAGGATAAAAAGTACGAAAGAATGAGAGGAGTAAAAACTGTCAGGAAAATTTGTTCATGTAAGGCTCTTTTTACTTTTTCACCTAGATATTGCAAAACGTTTGACTGTTCTGATGTTTTGGCTGTTCTTGTGCAGCAGAATTACTTTCTAAGTGTTACCATTGGCTGCACATTGCTCGCCTCTTTCCACCTCATTAGACCACCGGTTTCTGAAGGAGTACACTTGGGTGTTAGGAGCCTTGGAAGAGACAAGAAAAGAGTTCCTCCCTTGTGTAAGTGCTTTTCGAAGCGAAAGCAGAACAGGGGGCAGTTCTCATGACAGACAGGAGCACTACTGCTGAGCAAAATGCTCCCACAGCTGTGTCCAGCTCCCAACACAGCGCCTGCACCTCCGTGTGCAAACTGGGCCTGTCCCAGAGTGAACCAGCTCTCCACACTTCTGTAAATAGAAAGAGCTCGGAGTCCCTGCTTTCACTTTCTCTGACAACAGAGCAGCCTGATTTCATAGCCAAACTATGGTTTTGTTTCTTTGCCTTATTTTTACTTTGAATGTCCCGAATATCAAAATTTTGCAGAGTTCTTCAAACCCTCACTCCATGAGTTCGCCTTTCTCACCCCTTAGTGCTGATGCTGACTGGCAGAGCAGCCTCCTTGCCATCATGGTGTCTGAAGTCAGTCTTGGCAGGAGTTGTTTAAATTTTTAAGTGAAAATGCAGCATGTAATTTTTAGAAGAAGCACTAAAGTCATACTGAAAAATGTCATGCACATATTAAAAGGGAGTTGTGCAAGCCCACGTACCAACAAGTGTGTAACCACACTGGGAATGGCCAAGAAGAAACCATTGACAACATTATTGTGGATTCTAGCATGGTTGTTGCCTAAGCCTAAATATGAAACTTTTTTAAAAACAGGCTGGTGTCACAGAAATTATAAGACTATATGGGAATTATAAATATCAGAGGGGAGGAAAAAAGTTTCTCAGCTTCTTTAATCAGAGTCCTGTTAGAAACTCAGTGGTCTGTGAAACTTGTAAGTCAAGGTTAATGGAATTGGCATAAATTGTTGGCCTTTTTTTAACATATTTTTAATATTTAGATAGTTTTGTTTATTACGTTCCAAATCTCTTTTTCGTGAGGCAACTGGAAGAAATATAAATGTTGAAGTATAAAGATATTTGAGGATAATTTTCGTACCAAGATGAAACTGTCTTGTGTAAAAGTTGAGAAGTGAGAGTGCAAGTACTTGAAACTTGGGCAGAGGATGCTGGAATGATGAACGTGGGCAGTTCATAAGTGTGTGTATGAAACTGTGTTTTGCAAGAAATATAGTACGCTTTTAATTTTTCACTAAATACTTCATCATTACAGGAATTCTTGAGGGTAGAAGAGTGTAAGGAGGCAGTGATGGTTGTTTGGGTTTTTTTAATACCATTCTCCTATGTCTTTGAGCCAATCAAAACTTTTCAGTGGGATTTAGTTTCACTATCCATTATCAATGTCCCACTCACAGTTTCTCTTTTTTCTGATGTTTCAGAGAATCAAAGAGTGGTTTGTGTTGGCAGTGTGAGCAAAACTAAAGAGACACTATGCAACACAATGAGGAAATAAGATGAGTGCTGATGCAGTGGGCACAATAAACAACTCTGGGACACTTCCAGCCATCATTTTGTGTTTAAAATCACAGTAATTAATCACAGAAGGAGCTTCAAAAATGAAACTTCCAACACTGACTCTATGGGAGACTCCATCATCACTGTTGAAGCAGCAGTATTTTTCTGAGGAAAGTTTGTAGTCTATCAGAGTGTTATTGAATCAATAAGAATTAGCCTTTATTTGTCTTGAGAGAGAGATTTTGTCTGTCTTTATCGCTGAACAATTAATAGTGGGGTTTTTTTTCAACTACTGTGAATAGATGAAGTGGTATCTTATATGTATTTGAATTAAAAAAGCTTGTGGGACTATAAGCAGACCATCTACCTAATGTAGCTATTGTAACTGTTTCTCCTTGACTGTGGAAAGTGTCTGTCTGACTCAGGAGGCCTGAATCATTCACCATTCTCTTAACACCAAACTTCAGATTAAACCTCTAGTAGGCAGTTGTAGAAATATGGTATGGGTTTAGAAGAGTAATGAAGATCAGTGGTGGTATTTGTAGAATGGTTTGGTTTGGAAAGGACATCAGAGACCATCTAATTGCAACTCCTCCCTTCCACTAGGCCACATTACTCAGAGTCCCATCCAACCCAGATTTCAACACTTAAAAATGGGAGAGCCACAGCTTTTCTGGTCAACCTGGGCTGCTGTTTCACCACCTTCACAGTAAAGAATTTCTTCCTAGTTTCTAGTCTAAACCTGCCCTCTTACAGTTTGAAGCCATTCCCATGTGTCCTGTCACTACAGGTCATTGTAAAAAGTTCCCCTCCAGCTCTCTAGTTGGTCCCCTTTAGGTACTGGAAGAATAAGTAATGGGTAAAAGATAAGTGTTTCTAATACTTTATTTGAAAACCTTCTGGGGACCTTGAGAGATCACTCTAGAAATAACAGGGTCATTGCAAAGACCACATTTCATAGCACTGCTACAATAATATCAGCCAGTTTGTATGGTTTACATTTGTTCTTCTTGAACAAAGATGATGGTGGTGGACTGAAGACTACTCAGTTTAAAATTTTGCCACAGAGCATCAAAAATGACAGTGAACATCAGTTGCCTGTCAGTTCTCCAACAGTAGAAATCAGATCCATGCTGAGGTTTTCAAAACCCATTCAGGATTCAAACATCTCTATGGAGAACGCTTCCAGTTGGCAGCAGAGTCTGCTGATGCTGATATTGTTAGTAATGCTGTAGATGGTTAAAAGGTATATGTGCTAACAAATGTGTGCTCCCAGGGGTCATGAAGCTGAAAAATTTCAGAAAATGTATATTTGGGTGAATTTTTGGTGTCAGTGGTAAAGATGTGCCTTTCAAACCCTTACATGTGGGGTGTTCAAGACATTCAGATCTGATAAATTTGATTATTGTTTGAGGACTTCCATTTAGAGGATGTACAGTAGAAATACAAGTAGAAAGCATGGATTATAGTTACTTCCAGCTCTGCTGATCCTTGTTTTAATAAATAATCAGTCCTCTGAAAACTTAAAAGTATGGTAAGAAATTGATGCACTGAAGAAACAGTTAAAAGACTTTTAAAAGGGATTTTTTTATGTAAGGATGTGGTGGGTTTCTGCTTCAGTACATAAAATAGAACCTGGGCAGCGTTGACCTTGTGCTGACAGCCATCTTCAATCTTGTCTAAGATGCAGTTCAACTGCTAAAGAAAAGTAAAATACTCTTCTCTCTCTTTTTTTTTTTTTTTTTTTTTTTTTTTTTTTTTTTTTTTTTTTTTTTTTGTTTCCTCTCAAATCTGTAAAGTCACACTGATCCCAAGGGTTACTATTCTCACTGACATGGTGGTGTAAGAAAAAATTGGTAGCATACAAGGATGGAAAAATTAATAGTCTGTCCCGGACAAAGGGAGAGAAATAACTGGCTTTGAAGCATCCATTTTCCTAGAAGAACAATCTTTTATATGGCTCATAAAAAGAAAGAAGTACCATCCAAAGAGTGCTACTGGTCTTATGGTGTTTTAAGGGGTTTCTGAAGCAGAGACAGAAAACCAGGGAGAATTCAGAAAGGGCAATTTTGAAGCAGCAACTCTTAATATAAACAAGTTGGAGGAGGAGGCTGGGGCTGAACTTGATCTTACTGTAAATATATTCGGTCATGGACCCAAACCTTAAGAACTGAGGCCTTACTTAGCTTAGCATGTTGACAAGGTTTTAAAAAGGAAGTAAAGGTAATTGTTCACAGATGGGACAGTGTTCGGTGATAATTGGAATTGTAGTATCAGCCTCACGGAAAAAAACCCCTCAAATCCCTTTAAATGTTAGGTTTCTGATAATTCACAAAGAACTAAATGCTTCCCAGAAACAAACTACAAAATTTTCAAAGTCTTAAATTCAAGTTAAGTTCCATACTTCAACATCACACTTCTTGAGATCATTGATTTCTGTTAAACATTTTAGTTAAGCCATTGAGAACAATCTCAGATAATACCACATATTAATGCAACTCCAAGACCACTGTTGTAGCTCACTTCAGGGTGGAAGTGGAAAGAAGGCATGGGGATACTCTGGGAATGATGCTTTTTTCCTGAAGAGGAATGCTGCTGTTTTTAACCCAGAGACACCAAGTGGCCTATTTGCATGGCATAATATGTGTGACTGGGGTGGTCAGAGCTGGGATGGCTACTTGGAGTCACTCTTCAGGAAGCTGCTTTGAACAGTGGACATGGTGATGGTCCACGGTCATGAAAGGAAACATTCAGCGTTACAACTCCTTGGCACTTTTGCCTTGCTGCCTCTCTGGCCAGCAGCCTCCCAGTTCTGGGCCATGGCATCCAGCCCTGCTGCATCTCAAAGCAACAGATACTGCACAAAGTGCAGATGGTGCTGGCTGGCTGTCCTGTGATGTATGAAGTAAGTGCATTGACATAAAATTGCTACAGGACTAGTGATTTATAGCTGTAACTGCTTAATAATGCCCAAAGCATTTTGTGAATTAGGTGGAAAGTATAAACCAACAACTTGTATTTTGCAGAGTGGGCAAAACTGCTTCAACAGCAAATGGCTTCAGAGCTTATTAAAAGAGAAAAACGCAACTTAAAGGGACAGGCATTGACCGTGAGTGGGAAATGTCTCTATCTTTAAAGAAAATAAAGTGATAGTGAGAGTAAAAATGAGTAAACAAATAAAATGCCATGAGAAGGGTCAGACTTTACATAAGTAACACCTACAAATCATGTGTTAGATCTCTTCTACATATCTGAATTCATGAATAAAATGTTGTATTTCAAAAGTACTAAGATAAAAAAATCCCAACTAATAAAGCATAGTTTGAATCTCATAGTTTAAAACTCTGGACAGGAGGGAGACAAATTTATCCTTCCAACTTTTAATATGCTTCCCTCCCCATCATTTCCTTTTCAACCTATGATGGCAAATGGAGAATGAATATGTTCAACTTTTAAAAAACAGTTCAATCAATCCTGTGCAGAAACAGCTACTGCTGTGTGTTAACAGGAAAATGTCTTCTATTAGGCATTTTGGAAATTGTCCTGAACTAGAGAGCCTACACAAAATCTAAACATTTCAACTGCTTTCTGGCTGATGGGCAAGACCTCTTTTAATCTGTTTTGATTCTCTTTCCTCTGGATTTTTTTTTCTAAACTAGCATCTCCTTGATAGTTATTGGTATGTCAACATGGATCTTATAACTATTTTCAGGGCTTTGTAGTTCATTTGTGTCAAAACTCACTTCAGTCCAAAATGTGACTCAACACGGCTAAGCCTTTGGCTTTGCACTGCCCTGCTGTTGATCTCAACATTTATTCTTGAAGCCTCCTAGGTTCAGTTGGCATCAAGGTGTTAAGGTCTACACTTAGCCTGGGTACAAAAACGAATTTAGTCAAAAATAGATATTTGTTTTAAAAAGCTGCTTTAATGCTAGATGCATGCACTTTTAATATTAGTGAATTAGCATGGATTCTCATTCAGAGATTTTATTTAGGGCACTCTTATTTCTCTGAAGTGTTGAAATCTGTCTGCTTTTACAAAAAGTTAAAGTCATTTTATAGAATAGTACAATAGAAGAATAATTTATTGTAGATATATGCATATTTTTACTTTACAGGAACTGTTATTATCTGCATTAATGGATGAAGTCATTAAGGTTTGAGGATATCATTGAGGAGTCTCTCAGGAATTTCACACATTCAGAATTACATCATTGCTTTGGTTCCTAATTTAGTGTACGTTCCAGGTTTTTAATAGCTCCTAGTATTTGTGCCAGGGACTGAACAGAAATTTTAGGGGATTCAGAAAGAAATTTCTGCCTTGGCAATGTTTCTTATATTTTCTATCCCACTACTATGGGGGAAAGAGGAAATATCTGTTTTACTAGTAAGGCAGCTTTTCCAAGACGTTTCTAGTTCAATGTGTAGGCCACTGTTGAAATTACAGCCCTAAAGATTCTTTATATACAAAAACTTTGGATACCATGGTTTATGCTCGGTCATGCAAGGTGACGTCCAGGGTCTTTTACTAACCACTGCCGATGTGGTTGTTGTATGAGCAGTAGGAGAAACTCTACTTTAAAAAAGGATGTGAGATGAACATCTGAAAGAGAGGAGAATGAAAGATGAGCTATCTTCCTCCCTTTTAAAAAGAGCTGGCATTTGATTGGTGCAAAATGTGGTGCAACTGTCCTCTGTTTCACTCCCTACCACTCCCAGGCTTTCAGTTGTTTGCCCTCTGTCTGCCTGTTCCAGTGGGTTCAGCAGGGTGGTGCACCCAATTAAAAACCACCACCAAGTCATGGAGGAAATTCCTGGCTCAGGGCAGCGAATGCGCCACCTCAGCTCTCCAGACCAGGGGCTACAAAACAGGAAAGAGCTTTAATGTAAAGTATAAACAATGTAATAAATCAAAAGGCAGTGCTGTTCAGCAGTATTCCTCACTATCTCTTACTGGCTTTCTGGTTATATGGAACCTCCTTCTGCTGTCACTGACAAGAAGGAATATTGCCAGCGGCATTGATAGGAGACAGTTTGCTTCCTTTCTGGTGTGGAAATCAGTCCAAATAGTATTTTGTGTTTCATATAGTGCTTTGTCCTGAAAGTGCCCTTGAACATTTCACAAAGGATGAACACAGTCATGGCTTTTGCCACAGGCCTTGGGCAAAGCACAGCCCATTGTGTTTGTTGACTCCAACACAGCACAAGCTGAGAGGTATAAACTGGTGCTTAAGTTTCTTCTTGCACCCAATAAATGCTGCCTGGGAATGACTGGATACCTTGATATATTTAGGAACCAGAATGGTCAACCTGTTTGGTCTAAGAGTACTATGCAAAGCACTGCTGTGTTACAACTTAAAACCTAACCCTCTCATCCATACAACTCCACAAAGACAAAAGACTCACGCCTGAGAATTGCAGCCCACAAAACCTTCTTTTTTAAGGCAGCTTGCCTGCAGTCTGTTAGCCAAAAAAGAGAGTAGAGTGTAAGTTAGTATCTTTTGCAGTAGGGTAATGTGTGTGCCTAGAACACTGATCCAAGACAGAGGACACAGCAGCTGATCCTTGTCTTTGCCTGACTGGTGAAGACACCCACATCCCGCAAAAGTGAGCATTCCATATGGCTATTGACTAGTGAGAACTCCACACGGCTGATGCTTTCCTTTGCCTGAAGCTGTTCCACTTAAAGGGAATATGTTGCAATTCAGTTGGCCCAGTGAGGGGAAACATGATACTCAGCGTAATTTTTGGACACTTATGAGGGAACAGGAAAGGTCTGGGTTTAAGTTACTGCTTTGCAGAGGGTTTGCATTTGACATAAACCAGCTATGAAGTACTTCTGCAGACTTTGGAGCAAGACCTGGAACTTGGAACAGTCTTGGCTAATTTATTGTCATCATTACCTAGAAAAACAAAATTCTAGTTTTTTCTCCACAGACAGCATTAAAACTGCTCTCTGCAGGGTTTTATGTATTTGGGTTTTTTCTGAGAATTAGCCTTTCCACAATGGGAAAGGCAAATGGGCCTACTGAGATCATGGATTTAAGGACTACAGTTTTGACATGACTGATGTTTAGGCATGAAACACCTCATTTGAATATGTATCTAAGCAAAAGAATTTTTAACTTCTCACTTAGGAACTCAAACCTAGGTGTTTCAAGCCTCTGACTAATATTGCAGCATGAGGTCACCCTTCCTCTCCTGCTGTTCCTATCTACTGTTGAAATGTTACTTCCCTAGTAGGATTTGCAGATTTTTAACTATTAAGGAGGTAAGCTATTGTATCTGTTTGTTTTAGGAGTGCAAACGTCATAGTTACTTGTGTGAAAAGCATGGTGGGCTGTCCAAACTTTAAAAATTGTTATGGTCTTAAATTATGCTTATATTCAAAAGACAGCACAAGCAAACAACATAACAAAACCTGTGTGAGGACTCCTACCCTCGTGTTGTGTTGAGCAGTGATTCAACACTGACTCAGACCTCTCTTACTGAGACAGACTATTTCCTGCTGCAGGAAAGAACCTCAGGAAATGGGAACCCTACAATTCCAGGCACAAAGTAGTGGCCTGGGTTCCCCTTTGTGCTTTTGCAGGAGGTCCCATTAACATTAATCTGACTTAGGCACAAAGCATCCATGAAACAGCTCAGCAAAATGCTACTCTTTGTTGGTTTTGATGCCTGCTTTGGGGTTTTTTTTCTGGTGGGTTTTTTTATGATAATGGGGTTTTTCTGTAGGAGAGGAAACTAAAAGCTATTCCCAAAGGAAAGGGAAGGGATGATAGTGCTTATAGCTCGATCTGAAACCTGAGTATCTAAAAAAGCAGCCACTGAACTGCACAAAGAGGGGGTGAGCTTACGTGTCCATGGCTAAGGGATTTGGCTGATTGTGGGCCGCTGCAGTGCCTTCTTCCAGAACTGCCTTTTCTCCATGGTTTTAACATACTTGGGAGGCAGGACAGCAGCTTAACAGACCCCTGTGTTTCTCTCCTGGCCCTGGGATCATTACACAACTCTGCACCAGGGGCGTGGTACCCCTGAAAGGACAAATTATGCATTCTCATCTCACCCATACTTTGTCAGGCTAGGTGCTTTTCTAGGGGCCCAGAAGTTTTCTTTGAGTTCTCTGATTTCTATATAAGGCTACTATTTAAAAACTGACAGCTCATATTATTTATTTCCTTCAGAAGCTGAATCCTCAAAAGTGAGCCTTGCTCACCTGCTTGAGAAAAACACAGCTTTGTAAGCATCTACTCACAGGAGATTTAATCCTGAGGAAATCCAGGCATCTGCCCAAGCTTGAGCTCAAGCTTTAAAGTTCTTAAGAGATGCAGGATTTCAGACAGATCCTGAGTTTGGTTGTTTTTGCTGACTCTGTCCAGAAAGCTCCACCTGCATCTTGATGCCGGGGGTTATAATTCTGACTGCACATCATTTATAAGGGTCCCACTACTCAAGCGTGAACTTGGTGTACATTTTGGAGGGGCAGGCATCTAAGCCTGAGTTGTTTTGTTTACATGCTTCTATGTCCCTATGCCCTTTATTTGATTTACCCTCTAACTTGTGTGACTCTCAGAACATGTGACATAAATCCTTCCAGTACCTCAGTATGTCATCTGCTTTTTTGGATGCCCTGCTGTTATCACACCTGGTTTCCATTTTGAATTTTTTGGTCTGAATTGAAATTTTTTTTAGAAAGGGACCCTATTTTCTGTGTTTTACACTTGATACACAGTGATTTTCTATCCTCAGATCTGAACTAGTAGCAGTGCTAATTGTCCACAGGCATATCCTGAGGGCATAAATGCCACTGAGGTTCAGATCGTTTCCCTTTGAAATTTTCTTTAATAGTAACAGAAAGCACTCTGCCTTTTGGAGGGACAAATTCACTTTCTAGGATCACTGTTCAAAAATACATGCCGGAGGATAAGTAGTTGGAATTTGCTGTTGCCAACAGTCATATTAGACCGCTGGTCCCTGTTCTGGTTAGTACATGCAAATGCAGCAGTTCCAGTGCCTTTCCTTGATGGCTTGTCATCTTCTGTAGCAAATCACTCTGGCTACTGCACCTTCTCTGCAGTCTTAGCTTAAGGAGATGTTGATGCATCACCGGTGACAACCTCAGCACCATTCCAGGGAAAAGCTGTCAAGATTTTGTTTTCACCTTCTTCTGACTAACTGCAACTTCAGGGCATTTTACAGAACTTTCATGTTTATTTTCCTGATTAGCATCAGGGTTCACAGTGAGTCATTCACCAGTGCAGCCATTTAATAAGCTTTTCCTGGGTCCAACTAAATGTTAGTCGGAAGAGCATGAGTGCAGCGCAGCTAGTCACCTTATCTGAGAAATTATCACCTTATTCTTTGAGTAAAGGATTAGTTTTGATTTGTCTGTGCAAAATGAATACCTGCAGTACATAGTCAGTGGCATTTTGAAGTGATAAAATTTTACCTTTTTTTTTTTTTTTTTTTTTTCTGGTCAGCTTGCATGGTTTCACCCTGTTTTACAAAAAAAAGAAAAAAAAAATAGAATAGCCATCTGAAATCGGATAATATAAATGGCATGCTGTGCTGTCTTCATGGTAACAATATTAACTGTTTAGTCTTTCCTATTCTCCAGTGCTTTCCAGGCTGAAAATCTTACTGCAGCTTTGCTTCATTTTCCTACTGTGTTCCAAATACCTTTGTGAAGTGTGCTGGGGGATTAATTCTTCGTTCTTCTCAAATACTCTAATTTTGTCTTGAATACTCCCATGTTTTCAGGCTAATGAATCTCTTTTCTATTGATCTCTTTATTCTTTCTCTAATTTCTATTGTCAATGCTGTGAAAATTTGGTTTTCTCTGTTAAGAGTTTGAGGCACAGAGTTGACGCAGAATGTGAGTGTAAATCTTTCGGCAATGTTTCTACTTCCTTGAACACAAATGTTGTTTAGGTAAGGAACCACAGACTAAAACTCTACACTGTGCCTAATTGGCACCAGTATCATGTAAACTGACCTGTAGCTGTCATGTAAGGTTTCAACATGCTCTTGATTGGTTTACCTCACATTTATATAATTATAAAGTGCAATTAGATGCCAGTTATGGCAAAACAGAACAATTGCACAGAACACCAAAATAGTGTCATGTAGTGCAAACAAACTGAAAAAGTATTAAAAATAGCATAAGAAAAACTACAAGGCTGTTGAGATGTGAATTGAACAGATATTCAAAGATATGAAAGCCATGTATCTACTGTGCAAATTTTAGGTGCTAAGACATATCCTCATCCAAGAGTGCTTGTTAGCAGACAATTCTTTCTCATTATCTATGTCTATTTTCTGAAGCCCATAAAAAAAAAAGTTACAAGAACTCATGAGCAAGATCATTTTGATAAAATTTCTAAAAAGGAAGCCTCAGCTAAATACAAAATGAAAAAACCTGCTCCTTTTGTCCTATTAAAAAATGGTATCTTATGGTTTTACTGCCAAAGAATGAAGTGCTCTGCAATTAAGCTGGCACAAATTTATTTTGGAGACCTTAGTTCCTACTTCAGATTTTTTAAAAAGGAAAACCTCAACGTAACAGAAAATAGTATAAAGTGCTAATGGAAGAAGGTGAGCATACTCAAGCTTAAGCTGTCTTCAACAAGCAAATGAGAAAGATGAGGTATGTGTTCTGTGCAGCTGGGTTTAGCCTGTAATTTTTCTGCATTTTTTCACTTAGGCTGAATATTAATAATGTTAGCTATTTAATTTGCCATATAATAATAAACTTGGAATCAGAGCTTGAGATATTATTAGCAATTACTTACTTTTTCTCCCTGTTAATGTTTCCCAGTCTCTCCCCTGCCTACATCCTCATTAGTCACAACTGCAAGAAAATTAGTGGCAACTTGCTTATTGTGAGTTTGTAGTTCTATATACTTTCCTGCACAACTCTCTTTCCTTACTTCAGAGTTCTCAAATAACTTCAGTAGAAGTGAATCTGCCATTTCTCTATTTATTTAACATTGGTTTTACTGAGTTGTGGGTGGAATGAATGGTATTAAAATGTTTAGCTTGTGGTGGTTGCAGGCATTTTCATCATATTTTTCTGGTTTTATGACACTTACTTATTCTTTTTGTTGTTGTTTTGCTTGAAGCAAATTATAATAGTCCTAAACTTCTGAGTTATTTGAGAATTAAGCAGATTATCTATTTTTAGTATATTTAAGAATCATTTGGAGCTTTTTAGATTTTAATTTTGTTTCAGGAGTTGTATGCTTGGAGAGAAATTAAGGACAGAGTGAAGAAAGAACTGCTCTACAGTTTCTGTTAGCGTTTCTTAGTGTGTAGATTTTTCCTTTCCATAAGGGCCAGTGTAGAATGCAAACTGCAAAAGTACAAGACCAATTACTTGCATGCTGTGCCACAGTGAAATTCTAACCGAGGTATTCTTCATGGGGACATAGCTGGAAATAGCTAACAGAGTTGTCAGTCTCGTAAGAATAGCAATGCTGCTTGGGAATTCATTCCCAAGGAAGCAGCAGCAGCAGCATTTTAAGGCAAACCAGTGTACAAGTTTCTGCTTTGACTCAGCAGCCCAAGAAGGAGTGAGCAGAGTGTGGATGCCTCAGTAGCTGCCTCAAACTGAAATGATGTTGTTCATGAACCAGAGCTGTTAGAAGCACTGATATTCTGGTAATGTATCAGGAAACAAGGGATTAAATGACTGGTACAGTTCTTTTCAGACAGCATTCCTGTTGGTGATTAGGCCTTCTTGGAAAATCTTCTGACCATCTCTACTAATCAGGAAGCAAAGTGTAGAAAAGGAAAAGTGTTGAAGAAGATGGATGAGAGTTATATGAATACCATCCTTATAATTTCTTTTCCATATTATGGTGTTGTTGTTGTTGTCCAAAACACAGGTATTTAACAGTGACAAATTTTAGGTAGTTGTGCCTAGTTGTCAGGTCACCAGAGAAGAACAGTGAGGAACTGGAGCAGGAATAGAAGAATGAAGTGGAATCTCAAGAATGAAAAGGAAGAACCTTCTCTTAGATATCGATAGAAGTGAGCTGTTCAGCAGCACAGATGGAGAGGACAAGCAGCTTTTAGTAATGCAAATAATGTGGTAGGAGGGCTGTGCTGCAAGCCAGATAAATCTGACAAAGTGCCCTGTTCAGAGAAATGTGTGTTGGTACTCAGTTAAGAGCTCTTGGATTATTAGAAGTGGTGCAGACCGTGTCTGGAGTTTTCACTTCTGGCTTCAAAGAGCATTCTTGGCACATAGGAAAAAGAGGTTTACTTTCAAATCAAACCAAAACAGACTTTGTAGTAAAACAAACCACAGTTTGCTTACTTACTAAGAAGGCACACATAAATCCATTCAATTTGAAAATGGAGATAGCCTCCTGACTATACTGCTACAGGCCGCCTATTGCTATCTTAACTGCTGCTACCAGTCAGCTTAATTAGGAAATCAACGGCTGATTTACACAGCTGATATTCATAATACACTTGCATAAATAAACACACACCCTTGAGTGATTTTTTTTTTCAAATGTCAGAAAAGTATCTAGCCATTTTTTCTGTTGGTTTTGATTAACTCTACAAAAAGAAATTTACCCTCTCCAATAAAAAGTGAAGTTGGACTAATTCATTAAAGAAAATTACTTCAGGGTGTAGGATTGACAAACACAGGAAGAACTTACATTTTCATAGTTCACCTAAACTGCCTTTTCACTGACTACCTATTACTGTTTTAGGCTGTACATTGTCTCCATAACCCTCACCTGCTTCTCACAGGAATTTATGGCTACTGAGATAAAGCCACCCACCCAGCTGAGCAATCTGACCATGTGCTCCCTTCCAGAGGTTGTTTTTACTATCATTTGTCTATCAATCTTTAGACTTGCTTTAATAAAAGGGAATGTCCCATACCACTTATTCCTTAACTGTTGGAGTATGGCTGTAGGCTTGCAGCAAGGTGGACAGCATTTATTTTAGTCCTGCTAGAGTACAAATACAGAGCATCATTCCTATTCCCATGTGTAAAAACAGTGTGCTCACAGGGAAGTGAAAAAGACTGGTGAGACTGAAGGTTAAATGTTTCTAGAGTCTGCATTTGAATCAGCTGTTCTTGGGGGGAGGAGGGTTTGTGCCTTTCTGAGACAGTGTAAATCAAAGTGCTAGACTGGGGACACAAGACGTGCTTCAGGACTTCTTTGTGTCCGTAGAGGATTAGAGAGATTGTTCAAAAGACTGAAGTCTTGGACAGAGGGGCTCAGTACAAGGATTTACATGCTGATACAAAAGGGACAGTGTTGCTTGCTGTAGTCTCAGGACCAAAAAAGCAAACTGGTCACTGAATTAATGGAATTTGGGATGTGTGAACATGGTAATAATATGGGAGAGTTTTGAAATTGCAGATTTATCTGAAATGTGTGTTGAAAGGAAAACACTGCCCTCAGAAGTTTCGATCTCATTTACTTCACTTTAATTGCACACAACTGTATCACTCTTGTGGAGGGTTTGATGGTAGTTCTAAAAACACTAGATTACTACACAAGAAAACTGGATTACAGGTTTCCACAGCAGGAACTCTGCTGCTGATGTTGGTATTTGTTCAAGTCCATCATTATTCAATTGAAGGGCTTGATGCTCCTGAAGAGAGACAAATTACTGCTTTGAAGAGCAGTGCTGGCAATGAAGAAAATATCAATTCTACTGCTGGCTAATTATTTTCAAGTCATTGGTAGGACTGTGTTATTACTGCAGAGAGTGAAACACAGAGTTGAAGATGTTGCATTTGCTGATGAGAAGCTCTTCATTCTGACAAAGAACTGACTTGCTGGCAGGCAAACTTGTCCTGCTGCTAAAAGAAAATTGGTAGTGCAGAGAGATTGTTTTTGAGACCTTCAAGAGGTCTAGAAACCATTTAAGAGATTTTCTCTAAGGCAAACTTGGAAAATAAAACTACAATAAAGAAGCCTGCTTCAATAAATAAAACAATAAACATCCCTATTAAAACCCACTCTTGCAGGAGTTTTTTGAAAGGTGGAGACCCTTGAACACCAGTGGAAATTTTGGATGGGTTTAGGGTTTGTTCTTCAACCTTAAATTTGAGCTTGATTTATTTTCAGGAACATTCATTCTATGAGGCTGCAATATAACATTTTTGTCATATTGTGAGAGGGGAGGACAAAACAATGAAAATGAGAATACCAAAAAAATAATATTGCAGGTAATGTTTTAAGGAGACATTGACAAAGGAGACATAGAGCAGACAACAAAAAAGGACAATAAGAATTAAAATGTTGCATGATGAATGGTTTGCAGGTTGAGAAAGTTTGAGGTAAAAGGAGGGGAAGTAACAGCAATTCAGAACAGTAGTGATAAGCTGGAGAACAGTCACCCTTGTAGAGGATTCATCATGCTGTGTAGTGGATTTTGACAAATTCTTTTTCTCCTAACACACACTGAAAGTTTTTGCGCACTCTGGTTTTAGCATGTGGCTGTGGTTGCCTGTGGATTTTTTTGCTGAGCTTTCTGGGTTTACTGAAGCACACAGTAAAGAGACTTTCAAGGAAGCCCACACAAGGATCAGTATTTATTGTTATTACTCAGGAAAACTCAAGCACATGAAGAAAGGAGCTGTTTTGCAAAACACCTTGTAAAAGTGATCATTCTGCCTTACATATTATTTCCTGACTATCCCACTTCAACAAGAATTTGCAGAGTGGGATACTTTGACTAAATCACTCTACACTTATTAGAGGTGTTCAATTTGTGACAATACCAGGGCCTCCAACTCTATCCAGAGGAATACCTTACCAGCACAACACCCCAGAATTGCCCTTTGTTGAATTTTCATTGCTTTCCCCATTCTTCACGCTTCACAGAATTTGAGCTGGCTGTAATGTCTAAATATATCTTTAAACATAATCAAACTTATAGGAACTGCCAGAGAGCAATAAATAACTGTGGTTTCCTTGGCTAATTCAGTGCAGTACCCCTTTTTGCTTTGAATGTCAGCATGAAAAGGAATTGAAGACCTCATTTAGGTAGGAGGAGAAAAAGTGGTTTGCCCATGATGGCATGGGCAAGTTGAGTATCTTTTGCTAGTTTTCAAAGACCTGTATATTCAACAGGTAATTCATTGCTGAAGCAGATTACATTTATTATACTAACCCACACGACCAGGATGTCTTCTAGTGAGCCAAAATATCTCTGTGATGTGGCTTGTTGCCCTTATTTAACTTAGTATTTAAAATAGAAATGAAAAATATATATCCATGTATTTTTGCTATTTTTATTGTCTTAAATTGTTGAAATTTAAAACTTATGTTTTTCTCCTTCATGCTTTACTGCTTAAAATTTGAATTCACTTTATCAAGTTATGTTGGCTTTAATATTTACATGTGTTGTATTATATGTTTCTCCATTGCCAAAGGCTAAGCTTCTAGATTAATTGATAAACTGATAAATAAATAATGCACTTCTGGAATAAGTATTGGTCGGTGGCTCAGTTACATCACAGTATTCAAGATCTGAATTAATTGAAAGAGAATAAATTTTATAGTCCATTTTCCAGCCTGTGGTAAAAGGAAAACTTTGCCTACCTTTACTAGTACATTGCTTTTCTATCATTATTTTCTTAAATGGATTAATAAAAGTAGCAGAAATTTCTTCACAAATAATGCAATAAGCTGTTTATAGATTATCATTATTTTTTTATTTCTTGTGGGTCTTAGACCTAGGATTGACGAAGTAATAAACATGTGGTTTTCTGTCATCATAGCATCTGTTTCTCTGCATCAGGTGGATGGTTTCTAGCCTCTAGCTTGCAGGCATGTTGTTTGTGAGGTGTTCCAGTGCTGGTCACAGCAACAGGGAAATGCCTATGACACATCTACATCCCTTTTATTGCCATTACTGGGTCCATCAAATAGTCATGATTGCTGTAATGAGCCGTAAATTTACTGTGAGTTTCAGTCACCAGAGGGCACTTGAATGGTTTTCACACAAACCATCTAGCAAACGACAAAAATACAGACCAAGCTCTCTGTGGGGGGTGCAGACTGGGCATATATCTACAACCTGGGATGCACCAAGCTTTACATAAAAAGGAGAAAATGGAAGACACTAGTGAAGAGAAGTTAGTAGAAAGCAAAAATCTTTAAGAATGCATCAGGAATGCAATGTTTTCCTAGCTAAAAATGATGGAGAGACTATTTTTTAAAAAATTAAAAATAAAGAGATTTATCTGCTGCAGGAAGGAAGTAGAGTTATTTTGTAATATCTCCACTTGAGGATTTTTATTTTCTTGTCAGTCTACCTCTAAAGCTCATACTGTGTTTCCTCTCCGAAATGCCTTTCAATAGCACAAGGTTGTGTGTTATGAAAGCCTTCTTAAGTTGACTGAAGTTTTTTTCTTTTTGAGCTAATTCCTGCTGAGAAATTTAATTAAGATCTTGAAGGTGACATACACTTTAAGTTAGAAGACATATTTACTTCTTCTTTTTTCCTAATAATTTCTAGTCCCTTTCAGAGTGATTTCAGTCACATATCTTTATGCCAAAAGACCAGGCCAAAATCATGGTTCACTCACCTCTAATATTTTTTTTCTTTATTAGAAATAGGGTTTTGGTTTCTTATTTATTTTGGTTTGCCAGAATGCAGGAAAATAAATGTATTTCTTGTAACATCTATGAGTTTCTGGATTTCTTTAACAAACTGAAAAACCTTTGAGCCTTTGAGGTCAGTTCTGAGCAAAAGGGGGTCTGAAGTGCACTGTCTGAGAAATACCCACTCCTGTCCATGTTTCTTGATTCAGGTGTGTTCCAGAATGACCCATAATAGCAGTTAAGCATAATCAGGTCTCCAGACCACATAAAATATGATAGTCAGGTAGTGGGGATTCCTGCCTCTTCTGCTGCAGGGTGTAAGAGAGAAACACAACCACACTATCTATGCATGGCACACAAAGCTGAGGGTTGGAAAAAATCTTACCCCAGCCCACATGCAACCAATCAAACTCATCATCCAATAATCCACCAACCATAGAACCCTTTAGGCTGGAACAGACCTTAAAGATCATTGAGTCCAACCGTAAATCTTCCTAGACAATAAGGTTTTTGGAGGTGCGACCCTTTTGTGACTCATGGAAATCTGCAGCTTTCCTGACAAGCTGAAAACTAGCCTTCTCTTTGGCTAGACAGGCAGACTTTTCAGTTTTGCTAGAAAAGAGGCCTTGGGTTTCTTGAGTTCCCTTTCTAAAATAATTTGTAGTGCTGTATTGACTCTGAGTCTTAGAATAGTCACAGACAATAAGCACAATATGCAAACAAGTAAGGGAAATTAGAAATGTGTGACATTTTCCCAGAGTTTCATGTTTAACAAAAGATGGTGGCAAAACAATTTTCAAAACCAGAATATCTAGATAAGGATCTCCCCACATCTGCTACTATTTGAGAGACCCCTAGGAAAGTGATCAACAATTCATTTTTGAAGACCTTAGAAAGGAAATAAGAGGAAAACATACTTAAAGTTATGCTCTATATATATCAGTCACATGGCTTCAAGTTTTGTTGTACTTTTCCAATTATGCTTTCCACCTAACAGTTACTTTTTCCATTAGGGAAATGCTAGCTATTCCCTTTGGCAGCTCTGCCTAAATCATTTGGGATTCACATTTCTATTTTCCTAGCGTGACACATTCCGCTTCCAACATTGATACTGAAACTTGGTTTGCATCTCTAATTGCTCCCTTACTTATGCTGTAACCCCAGGATATAAAAGACGAGACATGGAGCTGATAGCATGAAGATGGGTTGGAGTAACTCCACCAAATTTAGAGAGAATTCTTCTCAGTGATGTAAATGAGCAATTTGTCCTTGAATTAAAAAACCTCAGGATGCTACCCAGTGAATTTATTTGGACTGACAGCAGTGTAAATGAAATTAAAATACGGCCAGATTTAGACTGTGGAATAATAAAGAATGCACTGGAGTCACTAGTTTTACAAATTTCACAAGGTAGATTGTGCCAGCAGGTAAACTATATGAGCTGTAAGAGACCATGGCATCTTAGGGCCTCAGACTTTTCCAAGTAATTCTTGGGTTACTTTATTTTCCTTGGAAAACATGTATTTCTCTAGTGGGAACTGGATTCTTAATGATGCTTCCCAAATGAACTAATTAGTTGCATTATTATGTATTCAACAAATTAAAAAAAAAATCAATTTGAGGAAGTACTAAGGCTGAACTTGTTGATTTCTGTGTTTGAAAGTTGCTGTTTCCAGAATACTGCTAAGTTATCTTGGGGAAGCTTTACCTGATTAAAATCCCTGTCTTTATTGATATTTTTCAGCCATGGGATTATCTCTAAGTCTTGACGTCAAGTTTGTGAATTTCTGTGTTGTAAGTCTTACTTGTCTAATTCATTCAGGCTTTACCACTGAAACAGCATCATGTCCCAAGTAAAATGTAGTGAAAGACCTCAGATTACATTTCTGGTCTTTGAATCTGAAAACTGTCCACAAAATTCACTAAAGTATTTAAAACTCCAACAAAAAAGAAGTATGTTTTATATTTTTACCTCACGCCTCCATTTAATTTGGCTTGCTCATTATGGAGAAAGATTTTAATCAGTGAAGTTAGTGAACTGGCTAATCTGTCATTATTTTGCTTTTCATTACCCTCCAAGATCATTCCTGTGCAGCTCCAGTATATTTAACTAAAATGAGGATTTAGCATTCTAAGGCATCAGCTTGTAATGATTCATTATTTCTAATATATTCAGTTCATACCAGATAATTTAAAAGTAAATCCTTTTAACTAGTTCCCTCCAGTGGTCCTTATGTGAGCCTTGTGCTCAGAAGGACTTCTGGAATCACAATCCATTACATGTCTTGTGGAACTGGGATTTTGCCTTAAAAAGAAAAAGCAAATTAGTGCTGTTTAATGAGGTCTGCTCTAAGTTCGTCGACACTGAGTTTCCAACAATATATAACATCACTGTCAGTCCCTATATTAACTGCATATTATGCCATTAAATGTCCTGCTGTTTTTTATGTAATGAGAATTTGTGCCTCTGGATTGCCTTTATTCAAATATTACAATGAGCTGATAGAAAATAGGTGATGAACTTTTGTTTCTCAAAAAATAAAAAAGAGTAAGTTATAAATGTAGGACTCAACAGCAGGTTCCTAATGTTTTGAAAATATTCATATATCTTCAGATTTGTGCAATTTGGGATGCAGGGGGTATTATCCGGTAAAACTCTAGAATGATAAAATAATAGGTCAAAGTCATAGCAAGGTCACACCTGTGCAGTCAGAATGAATTTGGGGAGATTGTGTGACTCAAGTTTTCCTTCTCTGGGCTGCAGTAGTAAAGCTGGACATTTCCAAGATATTCAGAGATTAAATTAATCCTCAAAAGAAAAAAAGGACAATACACATTGGGGTTTTTTTTTTCCTTTAAGATAGCATCAAGGGAATTTGTTTTAAGTTATGAAGTTTTTCTGAATATTGAACACTTTAGGGAGGTTATGTAGCTAGCTGGAAGCCATTTTTAATCAGTTTCTTGTCATCAAATGTAGTAAATGGAGAAAGCTGGTTAGAGAAAGGTTTAATTCTGTGCCTGCTGAACACAGTAAATAGAATTGTTACCTTCCTAAATGTCCTCTCAGCTCAGAGTTTGCCTAAATCCTCCAACTGTCTCTAACACAAGTAGCCTGCCTTTGTTTGGTCTCATCTTTTCCTTATTGATGCCAGTGCTATTTATTGGAGTAAAATCTGTAGCAGCGTTAGATTTAATTAAGATTGTTTAAGCTCATAAAAGGTTTTTGGTGTGGAGGGGTATCCATTTCCCTCCTATGGTAGAGACAGTGAGCTCCTATGGAAGTCGTGACAAGTCTACCTTAGCATTCTTTGGTTTAGGACCGGGCCCACACCTGGGATGGTTACATCAATCTTATTCACTGAACCAGGTTCCAAAGAAATCAGCTTATAGATTGGTCCAAAGTGCAAAGGAATCATGGAGGGAAAAACAATTTAAACAATTGATATTATGTAAATTTTATTATTTTCTTTTCCTCATCCTTATTATGGACTATTTTAGTAAAGCTGACTTGAAAACAAAAGTACAATATAATGAGTATTTCTCCATAAAAACATAAGGTTTGGGGGGTTTTTCCCCATGGGAAATGCCAATATCTAGATGGCTCTGGCAACTAGGTGGAATATGGGAACTGCCCATTCAAGCCTTTTCTCTAAATTAGATGGGAGAGGAATAGCCACTTAAACTTTGTGTGTGTCAGCTGTGTGACTCTCGTGGTTTAACCCCAGCCAGCAACCAAGCTCCATGCAGCTGCTCCATCTCTCCCCCACCCATGACACTACAGTGAGAACTGGAGGTGGAAAAAGCTCATAAACTTCTTATGAGCTTATGAGACAAAGGCAGTTTAACAGGGAAAGCAAAAGCTGTGCATGGAAGCAAATAAAAACAAGTAATTAATTCTCTACTTCCCATGGTCAGGCAGGTGTTCAGCCATCTGCAGGGGAGAAGGGCCCCCTTACGGTTACTCAGGAAGACAAAGGCCATTGCTCCAAATGAAAACTAACCTCCTTCCCCCCATTTTCTCTACTGATCATGATGTCATAAGGTTGGGAATATCCCTTTGATCAGTCTGGGTCACCTGTCCTAGCTTTGTCTCCTCCCAGTTTCCCATGCACGCTAGCCTCCTCACCAGCGTGGCAGTACAAAAAGAATAAGGCCTTGGCTCTGCATGAGCCCTGCCCAGAAAAACAAAATCATGTCTATTGCTGTCTCTGTGCTCAGAACAAACCCAAAACCTGGACAAGATACTGTAAAGAAAATGAGCTCTACCCCAGCCAAAACTTTATCTCTAGTGATCAGCCTCTTTTAAACCTCTCTTGTGGAGAGCACTCTTCATCTGAGTAAATCTAAGGACTCATTGGATAAAATTACAGAGTTCTCTTCCGCCCACGTAACAGACCACTCAGTCAGGAGACAGCATGTCTGTCTTTAAAACATGGATCTTGAATGACATCTCATCCAAGTACCAGATAATTAATTACACCAATCTGCACTTTGTTCATCTTGAAATTTGTTTCTGATTTCTGTTTTTGCCAGCAGAGCTTCAGTAGAACCATTACACTCTCTTGGTCAGGGGGTTTGCTTAACTGACATTTTCCAAAATAGAAGTCATTTGCTGAAAATACCTTTTGAGCAGCATTACTTATAGAATGGAAGGGTAAGGCCAGCTACAAAAACAATTCCTTTAGCTCCTCAAAACATTTCAGAATCAAATTAAAAATTGATTTTGAACCACAGATTGTAATAAATAGTGTAAATATTAATTAGAGGAAAAAGAATATCTTTGAATTAACTGTAATTTTAAATGTTGAAAGCAAAAAACATTTTCTAAGTGAAGCTATTCTGTTGTTGTTGTTTTTAATTGTTACCTCTGGCCCTCTAAACTTCTCAGTAATCCAAATTCAGTCACTCCCAAAAGACCTAATTAGGTCTTTTCCAATAAAACATAGCACAAAAATGTCAAGAATAGCTTCTACAATATGTTGGATAAAGGACAAACACCCTTGTCAAAACAGGATACCTGGCCACAGCCACAGATCACTCAACACTCTCCTTTCACACACATTGCTGCCCAGATTAGAGATAGCCAGGAAGTGCGTGTTGTTTACTTGGAAGCTGGCATGAGAATTGCACTGATGTTCCAACTCACCAGAATGGAGAGGAGACATAAAGAATGCAGCAATCATCCACAACTTCCCTCCCTCATCCTCCATGACTTTTTTACCATTAAATTAGTTTACATTTAACAATGGGGGGAAAAAATAGTCATGTCATCCTAATCTTTTCTTTGTAATGGGGTTCAGTTTAGCTATGCTTGCTTGGGTGGATTTTTTTGTTGTTTGGTGGGGTTTTTGTTAAGTTAAATTCTGTTTCTTTAGACTACTTTCCTCTGCCTAGTAAAATATTGTTCATTGGTGCTGCATTGTCAGGAGATCAGCATCCTGTGTTTGGAATTGGGTACAATGGTAGTGACAATGTGTGTCCTCTGTGAAATTATGGCAAAATTCTATATTAATTATTTCATATATAGCCTAGGAATTTATTCTGTAGAAAATGCTGCAGGCAGAGAAAAAACAGCCCTATAACAGTCATGAAAACATCGTAGTTTACAGGGCTGGAAATCAAAGACTTTGAAAGGCAGAGCTGCCCTTGATGGTCACTACTATGTGGTCTATTACTGTTCTGGGTTCTGGAACAAGGGGAGCACAACACTCTGGGCAAGCAGCCTTCACAAACATTTTCCATCACCACAGAGCTCGACCTAAAAATAGTGTGCTTTTTATCTCCTTGTGTTTCTGGGTTCTGTCTTTTTGATATGTCACCAAAATCACCCAAATGGGAATAAAAAAGTGTCAGAAACATTTTCTTAGTTGTTAAATTTACATGGAATAGACCAACAAGTTTGATGGTAGATCTATATAAATACTTGGAGAGTTAGTAATTTTTCTACAGTGGTCACTTTAAATGTACTTTGAGGGGAAAACCTGCCTCATGTCAAAATGCCAGTAGCAACAGTTCTGTGGACACAAATCCGCAAAGCACAACTTTGTGTTTTGAATGACTAAAATTACTGAATCCTCTAGAAGTTGCCACAGAATGATGCAAATGACCTGATTACGAATTTTCAGCTCTGAGAGCTATGAATGGAGCAGTAAAATACTTTAAAAGCTTCGCTCCACTGTTTCACTGACTGGAGTCCAGCAAGACTCATGACCCAAAGTTCCAGGGTAAGACTTTCAAAAGAGTCTTAGCCCAATGTCTTGTGATGGCAACAGAAAAGAGTCTACTTTTGAAATCACATTATACTTCTATTTTGCCCAGAGTTAAATACCAGAGAGAGTTAGTGCAATGCCAGTTACTTCATTTCTAAGTTTCTGACATAAGAGTTGAAGAATTCTAGTTATGTACTGAACCAGGGATGCAGTATGTCTAATATGTCATATAAAGCTTCAGCAGAAGAGAACATATTGAACCCAAAATGTTCAAAACCTGTTTTTTTCTTTTGTTTTCCACCCAGAATATTCAAGTATTCACTCCTTCTTTCACAGAGGAAACTCAAGGAAAATATTAAAAAAAAATTACATCTTTTGAGCTCTAACTCACAGGACCAAAATATCTGTTCAGATTTCGATTTTCTTTGGGTGGAAAATACCCAAAATTCATTAAATCTATTTAAAAAAATTATAGCAAAATGTTGCCTTTATACCCTAAAACGCTACTCATGACAAAATATATTCAAATCACCATGACACAATGAGTTCTGAGTTCAAATCATCTTTTGCAAAAATAAAAAGCTTGAAATGTGCAAGATACTCTGTGTATTTCAGGTTGCGCAGTGCACATTCTTGGTTAGGCAAGAAAAGTGCCCTGGCAGCTTAATGTTCATTAACATGGAAATACTGTAGAGGAAAATCTCAAAATTGAGTTTTAGCATCATCCATAGTGAGGCATTGATGGGATTCCTCAGCTTTGAACTTGTGCATGAAGGGACATAAAGGAAAATAAAGGAACTTACATGTGTTAACTATTCTCTGGGCAGTTTGAGTAAAACTGAAAATGGAATTTCAAGGCCAGCTCAAGTCTGTATAAGTGTGTCTATACAAGAGATTATTGTGCCTTGAAAAAGAATTCAGAATAACTGTAAGAACAGAAACTGATTCCTAAACTGGTGATCTAAATACTTACTCTGTGCTGGAAACATGTAGTTACTTCCCTTTGTCTGTGGTTAATGGGATTCAGTCAATCTCACATAATAAAAATTGTTTGTACAAAGGCTGACTTATTTTAAAAGCCTATTTGAAGACAAATTTCTAAGCTTGTTTAGAATGTTTTATTTTTGAAGAGGTTAAAGTAAGTGAGATCTTTCATGCCCCCATTATTTTAAAAGTACATGTTCTTGGCTATATTACCAAGTACAACCTACTCAGGTTCTTCTTTCTGCTTGAAAATCTGCAAGGCATCTTAATGGATGGATGAAATTCGGAGTTGAAGGACCAAAGTTAGCATTAGTTCTCTGCTTTCTGTCTTCTCTTGATGACATGATGGAAAAACAGGTACTTGGGAAGCATCAGGATCAGAAAATTACAAAGCCATCCTCAAGCCACATTTACTCACCAAGCAGAGAATATTTTGAACTATTTCCACTCAAATTCTGAAGTATTGTCGAGATAATAAATCAACTCTTTTTTTCATATCACTGCAGAATTTTCTCCCTTAGTAAGGAGAAAAAAATTGGTTTTTTGAAGGGTTTGGGTTTCTTTGGTTTCATCTTTTAGTATAAAATCAAACAAGAATGAAATACCATAATGATTTGCACACAAGTACTACTTTTAGTTTTGTTTTATTCTGATCACAAAGCTTTATTTTTCTGTAAGAGCATTTTATAGCTCCTTTTCAATAAGCACAAATAGTATTTCCCTCCAAACCAGTTGGGCAAATTAACTTGAATAATGTGTAGGAAGGGAGCTGTTTTTGATAAATAAACCAAATAATTCTTCTCCCAAAAAAAGTCTCTCTATTATCAATATATCCTACCTAATACCAAATAACAATTCCCGGAACCAGGAACACTGATTCTCTTATTTAATTAGAAGACTTGTTTCTCATGGGCACTTGTGCTGATTTATGAATACCTATTGTTCTTAATTTAACTACACATTCAGTTTTGCACAATGGAAGACATATATGCTCTGGCCTTGGTTCATTCAATACACACACAAAAACTGAGCTTCTCTATGTTTTACTGTTAAGCACGTACCAGGTTCTTAATTCTAGAAACCCTTGAGCTACAATAAATACCATTTTATCTGGTAATTTACCTAAGAATTCTTATGAAGAATGGATGGGCGAGCATTTTATTCTTTAAGTTTCTGAGTGCCATAAAGTCAAATGAAGAGAGGGATTTGTTTCAAGAGTTTCAATCAGAGAAAATTTAAATAAGCATCTAAAATTCAGAGGCCAAATTCTCCCATTATTAGCAATTATATAAACTTATTGAATGTAAGAGTAACAGCAATTTTTCAGCATAATTTGAATTTATTTATACCTCTTAGGTGACACAAAGTCTCCAAAAAATAAAGATGGGGTTAGGATTGTTTTTCACCCTCTCCTCATCTCTTCTTGCTCTCTCCTTGATTTTGGGATAAAACATTTTTCAGGTAAAGTTGCAAGAATCAGCAAAGCAAAAATAATTTTGAAGCAGTATAGGCTTGGGTGCACTGATCGAAATGTTTCTGATGCATCATATACATGATCAAAGCCAAGCATGATTTATCTGTTCAAACACTCTTTAACTGCATTTTAGTGTTTCTGTCAACGTATCTTACAATGTTTGGTATTCTTTGTGCATGAGATGGCTCTAGACCATGAGTTTCTCTTTACCATCCTAGTTAGGTTTGAGCAAAACTAAGTGTTAAACTTGATCCGGTTCAAACTCATTCTCACTGGTTTTGATTGTAACATCCACTACTGAAACTTAGAACCCTTCTGAGAATAATGCCTGTTTCAGGTTCCCCATTCATCTCTTGGCACTGTGCTAGTTGAGAAGTGATTTGTGGACCGGGCATCTGACGGAGCCATTTGGTCCTCTTAGATCCTCTCCCCTTTGTGTGAGTGGAAGCTTAGATCAAGTGGTGAGCTCAAGGACACTGTATCAGGAAAAATTATTAATGCTGATGTTTCTGTGAAGTATTAAAGAAACATAACTTAGCAGAATAAAATCAGAGTCCCAGGGAACATGTGTAGATAGATGTACATGTCTTGAGTCATTGTCATTCCTGATAGTTACATATCTCACCACTGGTGGGAAGATTGTAGAGATTCCTGCAATTTGCAGCAGGGTTTTCCTTTCCTGCTGTTAGAAAGCTCCTCCAAATGCCCAGCCTGAATCCTTCTTATGAAACTTTAGGCTGTATTAGGCACAGGGAATGGATTTTACTTCTTTTGTAGTAGCCTTCTGTATGTTTGACAGATCATCAACTCTGCCCTCTTCCCCACCCCACCCCCCCTTCACTACTTATCAAATCTTTCCTTCAAGGTTATGTTTTGAGAATTTCTTTTCCTTTTTCCCTCTCCTAATTTTCATGGCTCCTTAGTTGAAATTTGGGCACAAATCTACCACTTCACTCATATACCAGCTGCTGACAGAAACTGAGGGATGGCTTCTTATGTCTTGAAATTTGCTTTATATATGTCCCTTGGTATCATATTTATCTTCTTTCTTCCAAACAACGTGACAATGTTAACGTGGCTCTTGAGGCACTATAAACCCCAAACCCTAAAGAAGCCCCATCTAATCAGCTGCTCTTCTCATTACTATTATATAGTTATAATAGGAGTTAATTAGTTCTACTTAATTATATATCCTCTTAGACTTACATCCTATGTTTTTAAGGTAATTTCTCCAACTAGCAGGATCATTTTGGATCCTAATCCTGTCCTCCTAGCTCCATGCAACTTAGAAATTTAATAAGCATGTTCCTGTAATATATATTTGCTATAAAGAAAAAAAGAAGATTTTCCATAGTTGGAAATTATTTATGACCTAATTATTCATATGAATATTATTGGGGTTTTTTTTCTATAATTGCTAGAATTTCACTGATTTAAAAAATGCTACTAAACAGGATTTATTGTGGGTGGCATATTGGTCTAGAATTTCAGAGGTCCTGAAATACAAGTTCAGATTTTACATCAAGTTTTTGTGAAAAGTACTGTATAACAGGTTCTTAAACAGAGTAGCATTTTAGTTCCATTTTCCTTCAACTGTCATTGCCTGAGGTATTCAAAATTGAAATTGGTTTTAGTTGAATCTTCTTCTTTTCCAGTTTCCAAATGGACATCAGTTTCTTTGCATGGAAACTAAATGTAATAATTCCTATCCTCCACAAAGAACCATTTTAGGCATTTGCAGTATTGCAGTTTCAGCAGGGACTTTGCTATTAAATGTAATATGGAGCAGGAGTAATAACTGTTACTAGAAAACACTGTAAAAATTCTTACTGCATTTTGCTGATTATTCTTTCCAAAACAACAGCCTATCCATGAGTTATGATCCACTTCTCTGAGTGAATGCTGCTATTTGTTTTAGAAATCTACATCTATTTAAAACAAGTCTTAGCTCAGTTTGATTTACTGAGCATTTAAGCCCCAAAGGATGCATAGTCAATGCATTCCATTAAAATACAGATACACAAATCTACTGACAATGGCCAGAATTTGTTTATTGCTTGTTACATTTACAGCACAGGTCTGGGCATTTGGGCCTTTGGTTTCTGCTACTGAATGTGTCTGACTGTCAGTAAATTATTTAACCTTTCTGTACTCAAGTTCCCTTAGCTGGGCATTTTACCAGCCTCAGAGGGTTATTACAAAATTGAACTAAGAACTGGCCTTTTGAGTTCCTCAGATAAAAAGTGCTGTCTAAGTGCCAAGCAGAACAGAAAATCTGGAGGGACCGTGCTGACATTTAGGATGTGGTTCTCATTTTCCTTACTGTTGAGCTTCACTAACTTCAGCAGTTATTTCTGCTATTCATTTGCAGACAAGAATCACATCCTTTGTATTTTAAGGGGCAAGGAAGAGCTGTCTTTACAACAAGCCCATTCTATCAGTGGGTAAAAAACGGGCAAACCTTTTCTATTTGGTTTCCCAGTGAGGAAGAAGCAGTTGTAACAAAGTATACACATATTCCAACCCTGATCCTGTTTAATTTAACAATTAATGCACTTCTTGAAGCATTGAGAGATGGATCAGCAAGGGCAAGCCCTTCATTTTGAATAACAATGCCTTTACTCCTCTGCATTACCTTGGGTACAGGAATGATCTGCTAGAAGCAGCTGCTGGGGGCAAATTTAGGTATGCTTACATTGGGCTCCTCTTGCTTTCTTCAGGGCAGTCAGCAGCAGAAGTGAAGGGCTGGGCAGGCTGCTCTCCTTCACAGCTCTGTGTTCTCCTAGAGAACGATTTAGGAACTATACTCTACCAGGGAGGAGATTACCCCTTGGCAACACTTGCACCAATATCAGTTAAAGAAAGTCAAGGCCTTACTTGAAATAAACTTACAGTATTTTTTTTATTCCAAGATTACATTTTTATTAACTTCAGTCTCCTAGTAAGGTTTCACTTCTTATCTTCCACACCAGGCTAAAAGTACTTTCTCTTTTAAGCTTTTTCTGATTCTTCTTTTACTTGTGTGCAAACACCTTGTAACTTTCTCCTGTAGTATTGTCAAACGCATTTTAGGAGAATGTAGACACGCATTTACAACAATAGGATTTGCTGAAAGATTGCAAAAGTGTTTGGTTTTGTTGCCTTCTCTTTTTTTAACAAAATTTGGGAAACTGTGTGTTGCCTTCATTCCTCAGAAACTTCTGGATTAATTTTTATAATTTTTAGGTTTATATTATTTTATTGTTCTTATAGTTCCATGGTTTTTTTAAAACTTGGGAAAAAAACTATAAACATGAAACCTGAGATTTTATTCTGCAAATCAGGAAATACTTGAAAGTTAACATTTCAGTTGATGAATTTGACAGGGGTTTGTTCTTCTCAAAGACTTCTCCAGTCAACTCAAGACATAAACCCTTTCACTCTCTACTGTACACCAAATCAGTGAACATTTATTACCATTTTTTTCAGTCATATCTCTCAAAGCTATAGTATTTCTGTCTCATACATCATCACAAAAATATTGTTGTCTATATCCAACCAGATCATAGGTTACTTAATGTCTCTATATGTTCCTGAACATGTTACTGGAATTCAGAACCAAGAATAGCAGCAACATGCCTTCTTGTGTATCAGCTATGAAAGAAGCTGAGGGCAGAGAAGTACACAAATATTTCCACCAAGTAGAGAGGAGTTTTTCAGTAACTTACATTCTGTTTAGTTGTAATGATTTATGCGTGTTATTTGATCCCTGCTGGTGTCATTTCCTGTAGCAATTGAAATGCAAGATTGATTCGATGAAGGCTAATGATATGCTCATTTATATAAACATAAATTCAGCATTGTTCAGGGTTATTTTTAAATGGTTCTGAGCCAAACCAGGAGTTACCAGAGGCAATAAAACACATGGCTTGCCTAAATAATGCAATCTTTTCAAAAGAGTTGACCAAAAATTAATTTTTTTTTGTTATCTACAGTGAGTTCAAAAGAAATATAGCAAACCAATTATTTTTGGCAGCTGACATTGAGATACTCAGAGACATTAGCATTGACAAAGAGCTAAAACTTAGTTTAAATATAAGTTTAAATTATAAAGTAGCGAAGATTATCTGCTCTTCTCCACAGCTCCAAATAGACCAACCTCTTTTTTCACCATGATGTCTTGTACTATTTAACAACCTATGAAATAACTGCAGTATCCTTGAGGAATGGCAATATCATATACAGCAGAGAATAATCATTAATGTTACCACTGACAGTATTCTCTATGTACATTCTTTATTAAAGGGACAGAATCTGTGCATTTTTTAAATATTGACTATGTTTTCTATCTGCTTACCATTTACTTCTATGCTGTTCTGTGTTAAATTGCCCTAATATTAGAATTTTTTTTGAACACAGTATTTGCCACAAAAAAATCAAAGTATTTTTACTTCATGTGGAAAATCTACCTACTTCTCATGAATACACACCAGTAAATTGAACTACAGAAATAATCTGTGTCCCTGCAGATTGTAAGATTACCAGAGAGGAAAAAAAAATTTTAAAAAAGTATTAACTCATTTCAACTTCATTTTTTTAACCTCAACCTTCAGAAGTATTTCTCACCTCAAAAACTCCTAATAAATGCAGGTAATAGCCTTGCTTCAAACTAACTTACAGGGAGTCCTGGTTGAAAACTCTGGCTCATTTTTATCACATGGAGTATCAGTGACTTGATTAGTCTTTGATGGACCTTTTTAGGATTTAGAAAAAATGGCCTGGGTGGTACAAAGGAGAAGCAGTTGAGTTAAACAGCAGTTCAGATGGGAGAACTGTAACAGCCAGTATTAGAGGAGACTGACTGTGCAGGCTGTGAAAAAGGCTTATGAAATTGCGTCCACTGTGCTGATTCTCCCATCCACTGAGCTGTGATTAACACAGTTCCATATGAAGCTGGGAAAAAAACCAGGATTTAGTAATATCTGCAAAACATATTGTTCTGAAGGAAAAATAGTCTCGTTTGGCTGGTGGGTCTAGGGTGGGAGCCAAGACAGCTAAATCATCAGCTCTCAGGCACTCCTGGGAAAGAGTGTGGAAAGTCCCCTGATCTTAGACAGTGTGTTAAAATAGTTCTTTTGTTTGCATCATGCTAAGGTTGAATAAGGTACCATCTGTGCTGCATTTTACATCTTATGACAGGAATAATGACCATAATTGGCCTGTTATCAGCTGCCTCTACTCATCAGAGAGATATAAAGATGGCTACCATAGCAAAGCAGGCTTGGATAGGTGCCCAGTTTTGGGTCTTTCCTGCAAAGGTTGAAAAAATGCAGTAGGACTCTGCTCAGAATGGAGGCAAGAAGCAATTGTCTTTAATAATTGGTTCAAACTTTTCTAATTAAAAAAAAAAATTGGAAATATTTTAGAATAACAATGCTTGTTTCTCATGATAAGAAGGCACAAATAATCACAGATAGAGTATGTATGAGTGAATTAAATGTCTCCAGGATTGGCTTGGAAACCAAATAGGATAGAAGAACCTGTCCATACTGTTAAATTCTCTGATTCTCCATATCAGGTGTCTGCATCCAAACTGCCATTGGGAATTTTCCTGGCCAGTGTCAACTTCTGAACGGGGCCCAGGACTATTTCAAGACGGGCTATCAGACTTGGGCCTAAACTATGCCTAGAAACATTATGAGTTAGCAGCATGGATGACTGAGACAGAGTGTCCAGGATTGTTCCTGGCCCTGCTGCATTTATTGCTGTAGATATGGTCTCTGTTGCTTAGGTGTCACACTGCTTATGTGTCCTCCACGTGTGACATGTGAACCCCCTCAATTTAAAATTTGACGCAGAGGTAGAAATATTGTCCACACCAAGTGCCCCAAGGATGGCAATGAAAACAGATAAAATAAAGAGTGTTTAAGAGACAAAACCCATACTGTGAGTTATACCTCACGCATATTCTAATTCTCTCTCTCTCTGTGTCTTTCTAGTTTGGGCTTTTTCATTATTATTGGCTGTACTGGTAAGAGTGTTCAGGGGCATATATTTGTCATTCAGAAGATTCTTTCACTAATGCCAGAAATGAATAAGTGAAAATCATATTCTTAGTGCATGTTTTCACCTCCTCAAACGTTTGTTACTACAAATATCTCACCTTGTTCCTGCTTTTGAGCTCCTTGAGTACTTAGAACCTTTCACAAAGCTGTAGCTTAGTCCACATATCAGTACGTAGAAACCATTATAAGACACAGCTACTAACCTCTGATGTTGTTTCTGCTGTTGTTCATTTGGATTTTCTCTTAGTTGAAGTAGTTTAATTCCAGAAAATACCTTGGATGTGGCTGAAAAGAGCAGGATCACTTTAGTCAGAGCCTGCTTAGGAGCCTGAGTCGAAAGCTGCTAACATGGCAGTGGTATAGGGAAGAAAAAGGAAAACTGTGGGAGGAGGATCAGGTGATTTGGTGATAAGACATTACTGCCTTATGTAAAGCAATTGGCATATAGGCTTTTATTGGTACTGGTCAGTTTTGCTTAAAATAAGATTGTTCTTGAAAAGTTAGCCCACGTTACTTAGTGTTTCAAAGATGCATGAAAGCACTGGGAGGGAGTTGCGTCAGAGAACATATTTCCAAATAACCTTTGTGCTGGCAGGCGGGTGGTGCTGGAGCTCCAAGCATTGCAGAGAAGTGGAGGCTGCCCAGACACTGTGTCCTGCCTCCTCTAAGCATATAAGCAACCTGAACAGCAAAAGTGAAGTCCATTGTTCAAGAGACAAGCATGTGCTCCATGCCAGTGCAGACAGGAATCCTTCTCTTGTAGGTAATTCCATGTCATCCCCAGGCTACAGCGGTATCTGTTCCATCTCAGTTCTGAATCCTTTTACTGGTACTCTCTTCCGAGTGAGAGACAGAGGAAGAGGAAGCCCATGATTTGTCTGAGTAGTATGGACCATCTGTACCAAAACAGGAAATGAACTGGGTCTCCAGAGCTCCAGAACAAGGCTGTCATCATAGGGTCATCTATTTTCCCTGTGCCACTATGCTTCTTGTGAAATAAAATGCCTTTCTCTGCTCCCCTGGGAATCTGATTCTGTGTACTGAATAAATAAAACAGTGAAAGCAGGAACAGGAATAATTTTCTTTCCCTTTTAAGAGTTTGCAGGCTAATTTATTCTGTGTTCCTATTTCACTTTTTTCTATTGACCTTGCACATTTTCTGTATTTTCATCCATGTTTAAAACATACTGTCTGTTTCACATGTCATTTTTTCTTAACAACATAATACTTGACATAATCTGCCCTCTGGATCCTTTCTGTGGTGTAATTATATTATCTTTGTTGTTATTGATTTCTGTTGCTAGGGGATGAGGTCGTGCCACTTCTGGACAGTTCTTTGCAGTTCAGCTGTATACTTTTAACTCTTAAAGATTTTCCTCCTGAAAACACTGAGTGCCTAGTTTTTGTAATCCTAAAAATGCCAGCAAGTCCAGATGATGATTTTGTCTAAGAAAAGATTGCAAGATTTAATTATAAAATAGGAAAACAGATAGCAATTGGGAGAGATTCGGATCTTAACTGCTCTTTTCTGAGAGCAGGATTTGGCCAATGAACTTTGATTTATTTCTTCTGCCTTGCAATGTTATTTTTCAACAGTTTGAATGCTTCCAAGTTAAAGTAGTATAGGAATTCTTTATCAGTTGCACACTTCCACTTTATTTTTTTTTTTTGGGGGGGGGGGAGGGGGGAGGCATGTATCCTTTTGAAATACTTAAACTACTTTTCCTCTTCACCAAGATTCTGCTTTTTTGTTGAACTTACATTCCCCTTTCCTTGCAGAACAGAAATTTGGTACCACAAGATTAAAGGATTGATGCAGAATTGTAAAGATTTGAATAACAGTTGAAACAAAAAGGAAGGGTAAAATAGCTGAAGGAGGCTTTTTAAAACAAAATTGCCACTTTCAATATAAACTGGAATTTATTTTTGTCTGGTTGGTTGGTTTCTTAAGGCAACTTCAGACTATGCTGTGCTCTGCTCCTGGGTGAGACTTTTATATGGTCTTGGGATAAATCTTAGGCTTCAGACTTCCCAATTAATCTCTAACAATCTCACTGCAGCATTTCCCTATGTACTTTGACTTCTGCCTGAGAGTCTGCAGTACCACCTAAGGATTTTGGAAGTTGGGAGCTCAGCTACTGTAGGCTAAAAATGGTGGCTTGCTTATCTGTGATATGCCAGGTAGATGAACATAGGCTAAGCCAGACCCTTGTCTCTGGTCTGCTTCAGCCTGCCCTGGGCTTGGCAGGTGGGTAAACTGCTGAGCCCCAGCTGATGAGTTTTATGGTTGGACAGATCTGCCATACCATCATGGCAGACTCAGCAGATACCTAAAATTGTTAATCTGACAGCTTCAGAAAATACTGACATGCAATAGCAGGCTATTTTAGAGGGGTTTAAAAACACTATTTGACAGTATTTTGTCTATAGTTGGCTTTCCTTGTGTTTGGCTGCCAGATTCCAATGCAGTATTTTAAACACCTGAGATTCTGTCATTAAAAACAATGAATTTTATACATAGCAGAAGGTGAAAAATCCTATTTCTAACCTTTTATTTCTGTTTGCCCTTAAGATTGGGATTTTAAAGAGCTGTCTCTTGGAGAGGTTCTCAGAATTATGTTCTCTTGTACAAGATAGATGTCCAGCTTGTAATGAATCTGGTGTCAGAATCTGCTGTTACATTGAGGTCTGTATCCATGTTCCTGGCTTGAGCAGGGAAATATATATCTCTTCCTTTTAGCTGAGACCACTTTTCTTGTAAGAAATACCCTTATGATTTCATTATTAGTGTGCTTTTCAGTCCGCTCTTCTCACTTTGGTAATGAACATGTAGGTGAAAACAGCAAATGTATCTGCAACTAAATTGCATACTGCAAGGGGGAAGTAGTCTCAGAAAGGGACTTTTGAACTCTTAAACCCATAGTGTTTGCACCAGATGCTTTTTTTTATTCAAACCTAGCCTGAAATATGTCCTAAGCTGAATGAACTTGTGCTAAGGCAGAAGGCACCTCTTACAGCTTGTGTGGCTCTTGAATGCATCATGAGCATTGTGTCCTTCGAAACAGAGTCCCAGTCTGTATGTACACTCACACATATACACACACTGCTTTCCTGTAAAGAGACACTGCTCTCTGCAGCAAGTCACAGCTAGGCCCAGGTAAAGCTGGGTAGCAATGACATGGCTGGGTACATGAAGGAAAGGGTATGAACATCATCACTTCATTGCTGGCAACCCAGAAACAACAAGCCAAATGGATATATACTTATTTTTGCCCCCCCTGAGTTTTGCTGTTCCCAAATCTTTTCTGTCTCTCTGTCATATGTGGTGTAGACCTCATGTTTAGTCAGGCAGCCAACAAGAGAGAACATACATTCTAGATGCTTGTCCTCTCCCAGGTACATGTATAACATATATGCTACCTGAGGTAGAAGCAAACTATTACTGAGTAAATAATTTATGATGACATCTTCTAAAAGCTTGGGTCAAAAGAATTGGCGGGCAGTTTTTATGTGAGCAAAAATATGTCAAATGCTTGTGAAAGGAACAGGAGAAAGCATTAATGTCTGCAGAGGGGTCTGTCTTTTTCAAGTTCAAAGATTTGCTTAGTAAATAGCATTTCTTTTAAACCTCATAAAGCTGAAGCCTTATTTTCTCTTAGAACATGCCTGTGGTGATGCCAGCCATCCTCTATTGTTGGATATTAAATATTTACAAGTAACGGGACAGGATTGCTGGGAGACGTTTCCATGGGCTTTATTTCAGCATCAGTCTGAGACAATTGAAAGATGGTAATAGCTCACACCTTGCCAACAGCAGCCAAAGTTATCTATGTCACAAGATCTTTTAAAGTTTTCCAACCAATAACAAAGTGCTGAGAGCTTACAGACATCTGCAGAAACCAATCACTAAAATGACATGTATACCTTATATCTAACAATATGTGCTTGTTTCATATTTTTTGCTATTCAGGAACATTTCAAACTCTTCCATAAACGAAACACAGAGCCTCATTATTAAACTTTTCTATTATCTTGCTTAACATATTTTTCTGCTTGCTAAGACCTACTCTACACAGCACAAAAACACAGTCTTATTTTTCTGTGTCCTTAATCTAGTATCTTTTTGACTCTAGGCCTTACATTCTCACTGCTATGCAAGCTTTCTGCTTTTTCTCTTTCCCACACTCTATGAGCACTGTAGGGACACCATCTTTAGTTACAGGTGTCAGAGATGGACTTCTTCCTTCTCCTGCTGGCAGAGTTCCCAGATTGGACCTGTCTCCTCTCAAGTTTTTCTCCTGCCTCAGCCAATGGTGTGCAAAGGCATCCCAGAGGAGGTGACTCCCATCTCCCTCAGGGTGACAGTAGCTCCGTGACAGACACTCAGCATGAAAAGTCTCTCAGCACTGGCGGGTGCAAGTGTGAGATTCCCCTTCACACTGTGCCAGTCACACACACAGCTCCTGACACAATCTGCAGAGAGGATGCCCTCCAGCTGCCTCGTTAGTGCTGGAGACAGCCAAACCATTGAGTACTTACCTCAGTAATTTCTGTTCCTTGTGAGCTTAATCCTAAGCAACTCAACATTTTTTTTTTCCCTACATGTAATATAATATATGCAAATAAGTGAAGTGCATGGGAGGAAATGGGGTGAAGCAGAACTGTATACATATTTGTACAATGCTTATTAAATCTGCTTAAGTTCTCTCCTATTTAGAATGGTCTTGTTTGTTTCAGATCAACAGTATAAATATAAATCCTCCTCACTGATGCTGTGATCTGAGTATTCAAGCAAGCCCTTTGAAGAACTTACACCCTGAGCACTCTTGGTTATAGATCCATTGCCTCTTACAACTTAATTTATACCCATAGTTTATACAGCAATAAGAACACTTTATAATATGAAATCTACATCCTTGGGTAATCCACTAGAAACACTTATTTACAGTGAGAGTAATACAGAAGGGGATTACTAATAGCTTCCCTTTCCCTACTACTGCTGTAGGTAGCAAAGCAATGGAATTAAATTTATCTTTATGTGCTGTCTGTTCAGATGATTCCAGGATTTCTGACTCTCTCTGACTGCTATGGCTATGAATACATAAAACTGGTCAGTTCTGCAGTATTGCATTTGTACTCCTGCCATGGAATTAGCTCAAGGCAAATTTTGTGAGGTGGGACTGCACAGGGTTAGGAGTCAAGGGAAGGATGTTGGACAGCTGGGGTTGATTTGGATTGGTACAATTCCATTGGAGTCAATAAGACTGTCTGAGTAATGACTCAATACAAAATTTGGCCATAACATTTAGATCCAAGAAAAATGGTGTCCGCTGTTCTGTGGAGACAGAGCAGGGTCACGTATTAGTTATTTTTTGGAACATTATTATTCTCTTTCTGGGAGAACTTTTGGCATGATATTATGTGTTTGTAGAACCCATCTGCTTTGTACAGGTCCCATACCTGGAGGTAAAAACAGTCACCTGTTTTATTGTAATTACATAGTATTCAATAGTCTCAGTGGAAGCTTTGCAACCCAGTCCTTGGACTTAATGAATCAGGCACTGAATTCACTGAGGTAGGTGATATAGGCATTTGGACAATTGCTTTGCAGAATGTATCTCCAGTCTGATTTGGAATCCTGTGGTGTGCTCAGCATGGTGGAGGAGATGTACGTGTACAGCCTTGGGCTTCACAGTGATTTTGAAGAGAAGAGTCTGTCAAAATTGTAAATGGCTATATTTTAACTTTGCAGCCACCTGGCTGCAACTGCTCAGCCCCAGTGTTATTTCTCATTTCCATGGGGTTTTAACATGGAAAATGCTCTACAATTCTGTTGCAGGATCCTGATTCTATGAGCACTGAAGTCCTCCTGCCTGAGCTGGCAATGGGAAGTGCTAAGGGGTCGTTTTCTTTTTTTGTCTCTGTGCACTTTTGGTCACTTGGGATTACACGGAAGGCATTGACCTAATCATCAAAGACCCAGTCTTCAAGTCCTTCCTTAATTTCTGCTCATTACTTACTCAGGCAAGGATCCAGTTGACTTCCTTGAGTTCAGCATCAGCAAAAAAACAAATTAAGGACTTGGCCTTAGGTCTGATGTCATACTCCATTTCCTTTCACTTTAACTCTTCCTTTTACCAGGTAGGGAAACTGAACTGGAGAATGCAGAGAGGGATTGTTTTGAGCACAGATTCTTCAAGTTGCCAAGCATTCCTGCTGGTTTGTTGTTTTTTTTCCAAAACACAAGGTAGATTTCAGGTCTTGAGATATCTCTGAGAAAATGCCAATGATATCACTGGCATGTAAGAAACAAGTGGGGACATTAGTACTAGTTTCTCTGAATTCCCAGAATATAAGCAGTTATTTGAAAAACTGATTTCTCATAAAGGCTGTGATTACTCATAAAGACTCTGTAGCCATCTTTAGAGCTGTTTATCTTATCTGCTGCAGGTCATGATGGCATTTCCTGGCTCAAAGAGGACCCCAAAATGTCACAGGATAAGATGAGTGCTGTTTCCTGCCCTGGCACACCCATTGCTGCCTGCCATGCCCCCAAGGGCAAGCAGGCTTTGTCTTTACATTCCATAGAGATATGTATAGATATAGATATGTATAGATATAGATATGCATACATATAAACACATATGCATACACATATATGTTTTTTGTAATAGACAAGAGAGCACTTCTTTACCACTTTTTATTGATTCAGTTTATTCCCCATTTGAGAATGAAATTGTAATGCAAATAAATCAATAATGTGGAGTTCCAATTCCATTTTCCCCCCTCTTTGTTGTCAGGGAGACTTAGCTGACTCCAAGTTTTCCATTTCAAGGTCAGGGGCTTAGGCACGAGCAAAGCCTCCCTCAGGGCTGTGCTCTGTTCTTGCATACTTAGGTTCCAAAGAACAAGATAGAAAAAACCTTAAGTCTTCTAGATCTCCTACTCCCAACTGCTTCATGAGTGCTCTGAAAGGGCCTTGCCCTTTCCTATTCAAGTTAGCATTTCAGATTCAAAAGAGCAGACAAATGCATGATTGTTCCATAGATATGTCTGCCTGAGTTGAATGTCATTACTGGAATGCTGTCAGAGTAGATATCCTGTAGCTTCTTTGAGACAGATGCATTCTGTCTGTGCCAAATATATTGGCAAACACACAAACACACGCAAGCACACACTCACGCCAATACATTTGTGGAGGGTTCCCAAGCAGCATAGCTGCAATCAAATATGAAAGATAGCAAGGGTAGCAGGGCACTCTGTAATCCTGGGCAACCCCAACAGATAATGCTATGTAGATCCTGAAAAACAGTGGATGGCAGTGAAATTCTCTGGGTCCCCCCACAGAAGTGGCACTGGCCTCTGTGAGAAAGTAGCTTACAGTTGTAGAGCTCGGCGAGTGACGTTTGGAGCAATGCGAAACTTGCACCTTCCCTTCAGCTAACGGGTTTCAGAGGGTTTTCAAGCTGAGTAAAATATTCACAGTCACAGACCTTTCAAGTTTCTTTTGTGCAAAAAAAGCGCTTTGGTAATTTCCAGTAGGAGTAAACCAAAATTTATGAAGATCAACCATGTGCTCTTAAATGAGTTGTTGCAGCTCTATTTTTGCGTGCTTTTGAATTTTGATAGGAAGTGCTCTAAATGGCCTTGGTTATCTCACTGGTAGCTGCCACATGTTCTTTTTTGTATCCTGTTTTACATTTTTGACCCTTTAATTAACTTTACTGAGGGACCAAACATCACAGGCTTCCTCCCACCCCAACTGCCCCATATGTTATTTCATTATAACTCAAATTTTCACAGCTTCCTTCAGCACAATCATCCATTTGTCTATTGGCTTCTCTTCTCTTTTAGCACTTTCCCCTGAGTACCTGCACATTCCCTGGTACAGAGAAAATGCAGCTCAAAGATTCTGAGCCTGCTCTGTAGTATATGGGCTCTGCCTTTCCTTCCAGTTTACAAGAAACGGTTTGGTTAAAGAGCTTCAGCTGGTCTGAATTGTTGAAGCTCCATTGCCCTTCAGTGGAGCTGCGGTGGTGTATACCAGCAGAAGACCTGGTGGCCTTTAGCTTCTCCCTGTTTCTTCAGCTACTAAATGGTCAGTAGACCTGTACTAGGACACAGATGAAACAAGGAGCATTATCTCTTTAGCAAAAATTTCAGGATCCATTTTAATGAAACAGACTGGAACATCACTGAGTCATTGTTATTAATCACACTGTCAATGTGGAGCTTAGTTGCACTCTCCCCCAGGTCAGTTAGAGAAGTCTCTTTTAAACCTGGATCAGACCTTTCCTGAGAATGGGAATAAATACCAGTCTAATTCTGTTGTCAGTCTTCAGATCAAGAATTCTAAGTAGTTTCAGTGATGTTCAGTGATAATGATTGTACAGTCAGGCACTCCCTCTGCAATGAACACAGGTCCCACCAAGTATGGGGGGGGTTCACTGAAAAGCAATTCATCTTCCTCAACAGAATTTTGTCTTTAAGTAGATGACTCAGCTTTTTAACTGAATTTAAGAACCAGTTGTACAACTGTACAAATAATAACTTTCATTTGTATTCAAAGGAAAACTCATACCTACTTAATCCAGGGGTTTTTTTATAACCTACTTTGTTCCTTAGGAAACCCTAACAAGAAAACAAATAGGCTAGATAAATCATTTTTATGCTACTCATGTCCCTAATTGGGGATAGGTCTATTTATGTATCTCTATATATGTGTTTGTATATATATATTTAGTTATATTTATCTGTTTACATTTATGGATTGTGCACATGCACCACCCCACAGAGAAAGGAAATGGATAGATCACAGAAAAGGAAGGCACAATTTCCATCAGCAATATAATGTAGATTTAAAATACATGGACTTCAGAGTGTTTCAGGATACAAAGGACAAGCAAGAACTTTTTGAATGCGTGTGTTTAGAGAAAGTTTAAATTGTTATTTATTGCAAATACTTTGCAGCCAGTGAGAAAATACTGTATACTTCTTTAGCTCCAACAAAGGCAAGAATGGCATAACCTAACTCCAGAGAGATGAACAGTTTATTGAAAGAGCTTCTTTTGCTAAAATGTCAGACCTCTGGCCATAACTTACTTTGAGTGGTACTTACAGACTGGATCTTTCCTGCTGTTACCTTCATGTAATACTTTGTTGACTCTTATGGTGCTTGGGCATAAAAATTAGGAGGACATGGTTGTGGATAAGCTGGTTCTGTGCTGCATGCTAATTACCATTTTATCTGAACATCCATCTCTGCCCTTTAGCACAGTGACTGACACAAGTGGTTGCAGCACCAAGTTAGTTAAAAATCACAGCTTCCCTTGCCTTACCACAGGCAGTGACAGACAGGAACGAATGCATTATTTTAATAACCTCAGGAATGCACAGCTTTGTTATTTTGTTTTATTTTCTGTGCAAAAGAATATTTTTTTTTTCTTAATTACTTGACCACAATTGAAACTAAACTTCTCTGTTAAGCTTTTTGCAAAGTATATCTCATGAACAGTGCAGCATAGTCAGGATGAAGTGCTTTATCTCTGGGAATATTTTTCGAAACAACAAAAAAGCCACTAAAGTTTTGTAAGTTCTTCAATTTGCTAGCAGCATCCTGTAGAACTATATTGCAATACCTTGTTTGCAGCAAACCATAAAACATTAGAAACACTCTGAGAAGGAAAGAGTTTTTAGTTTCTCAAACACCACCATTGCTTTGACTAAGTGGAGGCAGGGCTCCTTTCCATGGTTCTGTGCTGGAGTTCCTATTTTATGGATTTACATTTAACATAGGCATTCTGGCCATGTTACAAAGGGAATTTTATACCACACATAGGTGGTTTAGTTTCTTTAAGAAGTGTTTCCTTACTTAAAGAATACCACGTTCAGTGCCTGCCTACCACTCCACATTCCTGGCTCTTAGTTGTACAAACTTCATAGCTGAGCATCCCTGCCTTATCTTCTAGAGGTTTTTGTCAGTGGGAAGAGTAACCAGAGTGGCTTTGTTCTTGTCTGAGGGAGAATACTTAGGTCCTTCTTCTTAGCTTTCACTGTTTTCTGCCTTACAGTCAACACTTGGAAAAGTACAAGTGTTTCAGAATGTTTTTTAACTTTAACATAATTGAGAAAAAAAGATTTTAATATCTGAGGGTTTGGAGATTGCAGAGACCAGTAGATAAGAGTTGCCAATAGCCCAGACCACTTAGTATGTATATTTTAGACAAAAAAAAGGTGACACTCCAATTAGGAAAACAAGGTTTGAATTTTCCAAGTTAGTCTAAATAACTGTAAGAACTAAAATGCTTCGCCTTAATGAGTATGGCAAAGCAATATCCACAAACCTTTGCTTTTATAGACAGTCCTGGTTACTACATCCAAACCCACAAGTTCTTTGTTATTTAAATAATAACTATCAAATGGTATTTCACTTTTTTGACAGAACCACAACAAAATACATGATCCTAACAAAGGGAAAAGCAGGTGGAGAATGAAGATAGAACTAATTTTTACCACCTGGAATCACAGAACTCTTTCCTTATGAGATTTTTATGTGAGTCAGGGCCACTGAAGAAATAACAGTCCATAAAATTGAATCAACACTCATTAACTCCAGAAGGTGAAGTTAGTTTACATGTAAAATAATCTACAAAATCAATGACCTACACAGTTTTCTATGGCTATTTATGTTAACTGCAGTCATGGTTTGAGGAAAATTTATCTCTGGGTAGGTCAGTATAATTTCCTACAACTTAACTGAGCTACTCACACACTGAAATCAGTCCTTTATGTTGTGAATGTTAGTGGTTCAAACTATAGTTTGGAAAGTATTGGTAGCTACAACAAGGGTTTTCCATTTGCATGTTGCTGCTGTATCTCCTGGCTTACACAATTGATAAGAATAGCATCTGATAAGACCCATCTGTGGCTCTGAGGTCTGAGCTTGCTGAGGAGTTGTAGTGCTGGAAAAGCCCCGGGGAGAGTTCTGGCTGACTCAGCCAGGAAATTGGCAGCGTGTGCTGCGATGTTCGTTCTGCATCCCGCACGTACACTGCGGACACCATCCATCCCCCCTGCAAGCCAGGAGCCTACATCCACTGTACTGCAAGGTAGGGGAATCCCAAAGCTCTCCTCAGCTCGTAGAGAAAATACTCACAAGCTGGCAGAGGCTATTCAGCAATTCAGCCCTAAACTTTCACAGGGAAAGTAAAATCAGAGGATGAAATGGACTGGTTTGTGATAGTATGGCATACCAATATGTTTTAGAATATCATGCATTTATACTGGTATTTTTCAGATGTGGACTGCAGAAGAAAAATATATTAAGCTGATGACATGACATGATATGACTTCTTCATATGATGGTATGGCTTCTTCATTGACACATTGTCACCACTGTGTAATCTCATGAGCTTCTAACTGCTTTCTGTGCCCTCTTTTCTTTTATCACTCCTTAGGTGATCCAAAAAGTGTATGGGTAATAGTCTGTAGTGACCTGTGGTGATAGGGAGGCATGTATATATGTAATTTCATGGTCTCTTCCTAAAGCAAAAATTACTACAAAGCACTCCACACCAACGGTTTAGATATCAATATGGAACAAAAAGACATAGGTCAAATTTTCTTTCACTTGTGAGGATTGTCTGTAAAGAAGAAAGCCCTTGGAAGGAAGTGAGCAAAATCATTAGCACTGGTGAATCTAGAGTGTGCAAGCACATTCTCTTATGAAAATTTATTTTTAAAGATGAAATGCCCAACATTCATCAAAGCTGATGCCAATTAATCTAATCACATTGTACAAAATACTTCTGTTGTTAACTGTATTGGCATATACAATTATGTGTTATTATTTTCTGCTGCCTCAGCACTGTGGTATAGTTTTTTATGCATCCTTCTCCAAGTAGTTCTCCTCTCCTTGCTACTTACAAATTGTTTTAAACTAATGTATTTCATCAGGTACCTCCTGTCCTTAGGAATTAATGTGCAGTTGGAGCAGCTGAGGCAATAGAATGAGAGGTAGAATTCAACAAAGAGAATACAATGCAACCCACAAGAAGCCTGTATTGACAGGTTGCTCAGGGCTTTGGCCTACCAGATATGCTCATTCTCTACTGCTTAATGATCCTCATGGAAATTTACTTTTTTATATCAAAGAAAAATCACTTCATTCTGATTTATGGTTGCTGTCTGTTATCCCACCTCTATTCACCTCAGCAAAGAGCCTGGGCCTCTGTAGGTGCTGGGGGCATCAGGTTCCTGGGAAGCAACTCCATCTCCAGGTTGAATCAGCCCCACTCCCTCAGCCTCTCCTCACAAGACAAGTGCTCTAGCCTCGGCCACCTCAGGGACTCTCTGCTGAACTGTGGTCTATTGACAACCTTCATGTACTGAGTAGCCAAGATACAAACCCACTATTCCAACGACAGCCAAACAAATGCCTAGCAAAAAGGAATAACTGCTTCCCCCATTAGCTGACACAGCTCAGGGTGCTCAGCCTTCATCCCTACCAGAATCCTGCTGGCTCAGGTACAACCAGGTGTGCCCCAGGATCTCAGTCCCTGCTGCACAGAGCTGCTCCCCAGCAAGGCAATCCCAACTTGTTTCCTGTTGGATGTTATTCTGTCCCAGACACAGAGCAGGTGTCCAGACTGAATTTCGTGATGTTTTCTGTCAGTTCATTTCTCCCATCTAGCTCATTCTGAATGCAGCCCTGCCCTTGAGCATATCTGCTGCATCCCTTCACATGCCTGTCCCCTACAGGTCGTTGCAAATTTGATGAGGATAATTCTGTCTCCTTCTCCAGACCTAGGCCAGGGGCCTTGAGCAAGGCCTCTTGTAACCATTTACAAGCACTTCCATGCAACTTCTTTCCATCCATTGTTAATTACAAGCTAAAATTTTTACAAGTATTGCACAAAAACTCTTGGACAGTAAATCTGTTCAACCATGATGTTTCCAGCAAACTTGTTGCAAGATGGTCTAAAGAAAATAAAATTAACCTGCCAAGATATTTTGTAAGGCAACAGGAATTGATTGAGAAATTTTACACATTATTTTGGCATTTTCCTATCTGACAAATTCATGGGGCTGGTGAGAAGTGTCAGACTTCACTTATGGCTTAGCTCTAAAGTACCTCCAGAAACAAATATGGAGGAGCGTCAGCATGCCCAAAACTGAAGACAAAAAGGATAACATGCAAGTGGCAGGACACTGTTAGGGGAGAAAAAAATTCCTCTGGTTCAATAGTATTTTTTTTATCTTTGAGCCCTACTCCCTGATGCTCATGTGGCCCTGACCTCAGTGATTGTTAGCAGGGTATTTAATTGGAAAAAGGCAAAATAGGAATTTCTTTAAATTTGGGCTCTCTTTACACTACTAAAACACACACACAAAGAGGCAAAATGCCAGAAATGTCATATTTAAAGCACAAAAGATACAGAGCCAGAAATTCCCTGGCTTCGTTAGAGGTGTGAATATTGCTATGTAGTTTTTACTTCGAGTTTTGGCTTGGTTCTCAGTTGTCATCTTTATTCATAAGCTCAGAAATTCTGCTGAGTGTGTCAACTGCCTCTTTGCTGCTGTGGCCAAATGTATTTTCTCCTGCTTTAGAATATTTCTTGCAGATCCTCCCTCTGGCAATATGTTCTTGTTCACTTGTCGGCTTGATTTTGCTAAAAGGATGGGACAGGTAGGCTTGAGAAAGTAAAGAAACCTCCTCTTAACCCTTCCATAGTTTTGCATTTGCCATCTTGCATGCATGATTAGCAGGTTAGCTAATATGAGATTTTTTTCTTTTTTTAATAGATCCTTTGAGAATTTTGTGATTTTGTCCAACTATTCCCGCTTGAGTGTCTGTCATCTTCAGTGCAGCTCTCTGGGTTTGTATTCCATGAGATAAAGTGCTGTTTCAGAGAGAGATACCTGGCTCCCCTGAGAGGCTTGCTTTGTACACATAACACAGCTCAAATTCCAGCAGACACCAGATTCAGAAATGGAAGCAGCAGAGCTGCATCAACCCAGCACCAAACCCAGCCAAATTAACCACCCTGCAAAGCTCACCACACTACCTAAATCTTCACAGCATCTTAGATCACACCTTGTTTTTCTTCCTCTTGAATACACGGTGTGGCTGATGATGTCTGAGCAGCATTCTTGAGCATCACTCCAGTGTGCCCCCATTAATTATATGGATCTAGGAATTAATTCATGACCATTCCTAAAGCTCCTTTCCTTTTGGCTTGAGTGAGCCAGTGTACTTAGGCAGCAGGACAGAGACACCCTGAAGCTTTTTTCAAAAGCAAAACAAGAACAAGCTCTGTTATCTGTAGACTTGAATGGGAAAAGTACAACGCCTCTTAGAGAGAGAGAGGCAGTACACTGCCTTTGAAGATGCTATCAGCACAAGTTCTTCAGATTGTAAACTGTCTACAAGCATAATAATGATGGTTGAGCCCGAAGAACTTTTAAAACCCACCTGCAAAGATGGCTCATATTGCTGCCTTTGTTCTGCTGTTTTGAAGGCTGCCACTGAATTTTGATATCCGTCAGGGTAGAGGTAGCTCCAGTTCACAGCACCCAGACAGGGTCCAAGAGGCCACCCTTGCTCTGAACACAACTGTTTTGTCTCCCAAACCACCCATGTAAGCCCACAGTATCCAAGCTGCTGTCAGTCCTGTCCCAGTGGTTCTTCCATGTGGAAAAAAAAAGTGTATTTTGCTGTCATAAAATATTAAGTGAGTAGCCTTAGCCAATGTCAATAATTTCTGGTTAATGTATATTTTTCCAGTTGTAGAGCAAAATGTAGCCATATGCAACTAAGCCATTTTTATTGTTTACCTAAGAAGGCTCAGCTTTGAGACAAAATCTTGGTTCCATGTTTATCCATCTTTCCAGATAAAGCATGTGAGGTCCCAAGAAGTCTTGAGATTTTTTGAAGACAAACACAAGGTTTGTGTAGATTGATATTGTTCATTTAGATCAGTGGAGTTAATGTGATGCTTGCTAGCTCAGGATCAAGCCTCCAGACTCAGTGGAGGATTTTACTAAAATTAGAAACATCAGGTGTGTTACTGAAGTATCTCCAAGTTGCTTGTAAATAGGTGGCAGAAGGTAAAACATTCATGATTTACAGTGTCTGAGCTTAAGGTCCAGATATCCACCATGCAGTCAAAAGTAGGATAGGAGGAGGACGAAACTGGGGCATCCAGCATGCTTATTGAAAAAGAAAATATTACCAAGGAAAAGATTCAGGGGAAACTGCAAAAGTGAAACATAGAAATGGCATAGGAATTTTATGACCTTTGATGTGAGAGAAACCTATCTTTGAAACAAGGCATTTAGCTCTCTTAGCAAGTACAATGCTGCAATGGCAGAAGCAGCCTCCAGTTTTAGCTGATTGTCACCTCTTTAAAAATGTTTAGGGTGAGCAGGCACAGTACTTCCTTAAATACTGCATAAGATACCATTTATAAGAAAGAAATAGTGCCATTTGGCACCTGCTGTAATTGCTGTGATGGAAATAGTAATACATAAGTACTAGAAGAATGGGTGCCACATTTTTTAACAGCTCACAGCTATTTTATGTATTTCTAATGGCCAATGAATAAATGATGCAACATGCATTTTACATATCTGTGAAGTAATGAATCTGAGATTAAATCTTACATAATGATTTTTAGGAGCTAGATACATTTAATATACTGAAGGAAAAACTTATGAAGCATGAATATAATTACAAGTATGTTGAGAGTTTGTGGGAGTTCTTTCTATACTTGCAGAAAATTTTGTGGCTCTAGCAGTAGGCCCACCATAACACATGAAGAGCAGACCTACAGACCTCACCCCAGCTGCTTAGGTCATCTTCTAAACCTCCAGCCTTTAAAATCAAGCACTAAATATTCTTGTTTTAACTGATCCTGACCTGCTTGCTACAAATATGAGCCACTAATAGACACAAGAACACAGTTGAGCATAAATGAAAGGTGAGGAATTTAAAAATCAATAATAATGAAAAAAAATTACATTGACCTTCTTCCTGCAAAAGAACTCCCCTCTCTTAATCAGTTAAAAGTGTTGTTCAAATAGTAAGAAAAAAAATATTTTTCCTTCCAAACAAAATGTCGGATTTTTTTTCACTCACTAGAAGGAAATGAGATAATCTTTAAATAATGGAATTTTTTAGTCATTTTTTGACTCTTAAGGAAAAAATAAATTGTCTGCCAGGCAGACGAATCTTTCATCAAAGAATTTCAGATGTGGAGTCTTTTTTTTCTTCTTAATGTAATAAGACACTATGTATTTTGTCCTCAGTTCTCTGGAAGAGATATCAAAGAAGCAATTAATATCAAACTGAATGACTGACCAACCATCTGCCAATTCCAGCACATTCAATACAACTGATGCTTTATTCAAATACAGAGTGCAGACTCTGCCACCAGAAGAATTGATTTCGGTCAGATGGGAAGGGAAGAATAATATATAATTATACATACAGTGAGACCTGCTCATATAAGGCTTTGATGCAGGAAGAGTGTTTTTCTGCTACAGTAAAGGAGAAAAGATAACAGGAAACTTCCAGTATATTGCAACATGTAAGATTTGAGGCAAGTCATATTGAATCTTTACTTGTCATGAAGTTGTCTTGTGAAGGGGAGGAGTTGCCTCATTACAGAAGGTTTTGCTATTTAAACCCACATATTCAGAAATGTTAAAAGGATTAAATGCCCAAATCTGATTTATTTTGGTGGACTTGGGCAACATAATCCTCAGGCAACACTTAACTCTCATGTTTTGACATCACAGAAGGCAGCTGCAGGAACAGGAAGCCATCCAACAAAGGGAGAGGAAATCCTGGGTTGTTTGGTTCAATAGAATTTAAATGAAGAAGAGATTATACTGAATAAGGAATCAAAGCTTGCAGAAGACATTTTGTGTCAGCTTCTGATTTGTGTCACCACTGATTTGGTGACAGCCTATAAATCAACTCCAAAGTCAGCTGCAAAGATGTGAGGTTTTCTACAACCTTGGGATCTCTGGGTCTGCACTACATTTTTCCTCAGTTGATTTGCCTAGCTGCAAAGGGATGTGTTAGAATCTTTTCTGGAAACAAGGAGACAAACCCCTCAAGTGTTAGCATTTCTGTATTTACATGGAAAATATCCTCACTCTGCAGGATGTGAGGGGAAGTTAGAGGAAACATGATTTTTTCTCAAAGTAGGATTTTTGTGGCTGGTTGTAGAGATCCTAGGTTTTCATAGAGAAAAAAACTGTAACAGTGATCAAAATTAAAAAGAGTAATTCAGAGAATACCTACCTTTTCTTTTTTAAAATTTTTCTCTGTTGAAATAATGCTACTCTGCTACATGACATGGACAGAAATCAGAAAGAGTCATATCAACCAGGCTTATCTTTACAGCGTGGAGCTCTGAAAACAGGCAAAAAGCACTCAAACTTTCACAGAAGTGAAAGTACTACCTTATTTATTCTTGAGACTCTTAGAACCTCTGCTTTGATATGGCACAGAGTCAGTCACTCAGAAGAAGTGGATTGTGAGTCACCAACAGCTCTATGAGTTGCAGCTCAGGACATTTATGAGAAAACTTTGAAAGCAGAACTTGCTTCTTGACCCAAACACTTGGGGCTTTAGGATTAGCTAAGTACTTTTATTGTTCACTTCTTGATTCCTGTGTGAAGCACCTATAGAAAACACACTGTCTGCACAGTTCAAATATCATAGCTAGTGTTTTCTCCTTGAAAAATACTTCTGAACTCAGTTATTCACACAGTGCATCCTTTGCCTTTAGTAAAAAATTGGAACTAATTAGCAGCATGTGAAAATAATTGCTAACAATTAAATCCCTGTTCATATAGCCAGGCCTGTTGTAAAGACAGTATAGTAAGTTTCCTGTGGCTGCCTATAGAAAACTTCTGCATTCATTTTTAATTACCTAGTAGTGCTTAAATCAGATCTTTGCCTGTTATGCTTTGTATTTCACAGGTCAGTGGGGACTTACTTGTTTGTTTAAAATAAGGAAAATTAATTTACTTTAATTTTCAATCTCATTGAGTTAATTCGGTGTGAAGGAAGGAAACTTTCTGCTTCTAAGGAAACATTAAACGCTTTTATGTAATCTGACACTCTTGCTCTATCTGCCATCTCTTAAAATATTGCTGCTGATATTTGTCACCCTAGTGAGTGCAAGGAAGCGAAATCTAGTGAACTTAAAATAATTCAGATTCTTTAGCAAAAATTACACCTGCTGCTATTTTCTGCCACTACTGGGGAAAAGGGTAGAAGATCTCTATCCCTGAGTCAAGCTTGTCTGCAGCCAAACTTTTTTCTTGTTAGAGGCTCTCCCTCTGTGCATTCCATCAAGCTGCACCTCCAAAGTGGCCTGCAGATAATGACACTGTGGGAAAGCTGATTGGAGTTCTTGACATTAAATTTTGCTAGCCCTTGTGTTCAGCTGCTAGAGAGAGGAGCTCTGCTCTGCCCTCCTCAGCACCTTCCAGGGGCAGCTGTAGGCACTGTGCTTAACCACCTTGCTGCATTGGCAGAGCCATCACACAGCTGTGATGGCTGTTCACAGGTGGTGAGGTGATTCTGTTTCCCTCAACTTCTAGATACCGTTTCCTTCTTATTGTTGCTGAGCGCTTTATCTCAACAACATAGAGCATTAAAAAAGACCAGATTTTAGACCAGTGTGCTGGTTCTTTAGGAAGCCTTGCTTGGTTCTGCTCTGATATTGAGACCTGTCTTGACTGAAGGACAGCCCCTGTCCAAGGCACTCCACAGCACTTTTATCCTGTCACCCCAGAAGGATTGGCTGTCTGGGAGGGAAAAGAGCACAGGCACATCTTCTGGTTATTTTCACTTATTTTAAGAAGTGAGCTGAAATTCAAGCAGATTTCTCTGCACCAGTTTCTTTTCAGCAGCAGAGAGTTCTACAAAGAGTTACTGATTCTGGCTGCCTGCTGAGAGCCTGCATATATGCAGCTCTTTCCCAATAGATTTCTGCCCTAAAATGTCTCTTTTTCATTTCATTCTTTTCGTTGTTATGCCACATAACATGAAAGTAGAAAGGACAAAAGTAATTCTTTTTAAAGACATTTCTTACTGCAGATGTGAAACTCTTAGTGGCCCTTGTAAGTTAATACACATTAAAATACATGATCAGACCATCAGACCCTGAGTATCCCAGGAGCAGATGGTGTATTGACTGCTAAGGGCTAATCTTCATTTAAGGTACTCTGATTGCAACTGAATCTAATGAAAAGGTATGATTCTCAAACCCCCTGCTGCTTAAAATGCTCTGCTTTATTCCTGCTACTATACTTCTTTTTCTTTTTTTTCAAGACTGGGAAAATTAAAAGATGAATGAGATCTCAAAATTGAAAGACAACGTGTAGCCTCATGAAAATTAGTTTTTTATTTCTTCCTGATAGCCCTAAAGTTAAAAATTATTAACCTTGTATTCCAATCCCCTTCTCTGGGTATCCAAGTTGGTGTTATTTCTTATGAATCTTTGTTTAATAAAATATGAAAATACTGTAACTCTTTCATCTACAGTGATGCTTAGTATTTTCTAATAATAAAAAATAGAAACCATTATTACAAGATGAATAACTGAATACCTCTGTATTATTGCAAACCAAATTGTATTAAATATTTCTTAAAGCTGTGAGCTGTAAGGTATAAATTTTTACTTTAAAATATACAATTTATTTCAAAAATATGATCATTAACAGTGGTATTTTTTTATACTTTACAATTACATTTAAGTAACACTCTGACTACTACTTCCTTTTATGGACCTTTCCTCAGGATGCATTCTTATATAAGTATTTCCCATGCCTATAGGGTAGGTCTGTAAAAGTTTTTAATGTTTTTAATCCCTTTTTAGTCCTCCGACTTTACTTTGTTCTCTAATTTTTAACTAAGTGTTTTAAATGGAGTTTTTAAATATTTTTGATGCTTCTGCAAGGATTTGATCAGAAGTTTTTACCAAACTTTGTGACTAGTAGAACAGTTTCAGTAATGTCATTGCTATTTTTATTTGATAAGTTAACTTTTCAGAAGAAATAAAAATTATGTCATTTTTGGAGCTGTCCTGTGCAGGGCCAGAAGCTGGACTTTGATGATTGTTGTAGGAGGTCCCTTCCAGTTCAAGATATTCTATGACAAAAAAATATGTTTCCTAATTCTTTACAATGACTTCTTTGGATTTAATACAACAGAAATGCAGAGAATGACTTGGGTAAACTTGGTGATGATGAATGTTCACTAACAAGGGACCAAAAAAACAGAGTTGTTTCTATGGTTTACATGTAAAATGGATCTCTAGGTTACAGTGAGAAAATAATAGCAGTATTATTTCATCACAAAAGGAAATACCACTGTAGGAAATGAGAAACCATGCAGACAAAGGATAGAGTCAGTGCAGTTTTGTTGTAATGGAACTGTGAGGTTGAACACATTTTGAAACATTACTTTTTTTATTTAATTGAATGTTGTGGTTGCTGTTTCACAGTCAATACCACCAAAATGACTGTACAGGCTGTATCTGTACATGATTTGAAAATGCAAATGTTCACCATTTTTCAGGCTTGAAAAAAATCTATGAAAAAAAATTCAGGTGTCTTCGAAAGAAATATGTAAATGTAAAATATGTAATACAACCTCTTTTCTGGTTCAGACTAACTGTAAATTTTAAAAAAATAATTATGGATGCACCTTCCAGTGAAGTGCAGTTGTGTTCAGTCTCTTCTGTATTTAGGTCAATAGCATCTGAGACATGGGAGAGAATAAAAGGCAAGTAATTGCACTTCAGTCTTACCTCAGAACCCCTAGTCCATGTCTGAAACAGTCTGCTGCTTAGTAGCATTTTCAGGGCTTCATGCAGTACTTGGCACTAGTGCAGCTTAGTTTGGATTGCAGTTTTCAGGGGTTTGCTGTAACTGTTGTGAAAAGCAATGCTTGGACTCGTCTGTCTTAGAGGTCTTTTCCAGCCATAATGGTTCTGTGGTTCTGTAAAAGATCCTGGCTGACAGCTCTGTACAGTGAAACTCTTCTGTTAATTGCTCCACACAAAATGTGCAGCAGCTGATACAAGGTCTCTGCACTTCAGAACCACCAACCTGCAGAACTGCCTGGGGGAGTAGGAGGAAGAATCTCATTTCTCTGCCTGTACCACCGCTGGGATTAAAGGTATTGACAGTCACCCTAGTGTAAAAGCCTTCTGTGCACATAAAAGGAGAGCAAAGTGCTGAAGCAAAGGCACCAGAAATGATGCCTTAGCAAAGGTGATTCTTAATGGAAAGCAATTTGGCATCAGTGTGAACAGTGGTAAATTATGACACAACACCCTGCAAGAATGTTATAGTTAGCAGAAAGGTATTTATACATGGATTTTTTTAAAGCCTAGGGAAGTCAGAGTTAAGATTACATTCCCAAGCCATCAAACACCTGCAAATTTGCAAATTCATAGTTAGGGTCCATAAATTTATGTGGTTTGCTCCCACAGATGGTAGCTGTCTTCCTAAATTCTCTCTTATCTCTCTTTAGTAAATAGTGGGTTTTTTTGATTAAGCATTTTTAAAATACCTTAAGAAGTCACCAAATTTGAGAACATTTTACTTTTCTTGCACAGAAAATTCAGGAATGGATCAAAGTGTGTGTATGGTTTCGGGTTTTGTTGTCCCTTCTCTGTCCCTGAGTTACTGATGAGCTAATATTAGAACATCAGGATGGATTGCTGGGAAAACACTAATAAACTCAGGCTATCTGAACTAAACTCTCACTAATATACCCATTGAATCATGATGTATCTTGCTTTTTTGTCATGTTTTTGCCATGAGAAGGCAAAAACTGAAGAAGTATTGAAGGGGTTTTGGTTTTGTTTCATAAATGATGAAAAATCTGCAAAAAAATCTAGAATTCCTGGAAGGTTCAGAATATTGTAATGATTATTGAATTCTTTTTTCTAAGGAACAACAAGGTGAGGGAAAATTACATCTTAGTCCTTGCTTTGAAACTTGACTTGTGGATGTGAGGGCATTGGGAGGGGCAAATTTTAGAATTAGTATAAAATTACTGATAACTGTGGAATCTGTCAATGATGAATAATTAATGCATAGTGTTGAGGAATATATAGGAATGAGGAATGTATTATGTGTGTTGAAAAGGCAGCTGTTATCCTTGCATAAATATTTCATGCAATTTAGTGGTGAGCTTTTCAATTCCAATACCTGTGTGTTGTAGGAGAGTTACTAAGCCTGTATCTTTTGTACAAATCCCAAAGTAACAGAGGCACTGCAGAGTTCAGAGCAGAGCTTCCAGAAGCTTAACCAATGTCAGACTTCACTGATGCCCTTTCCAGTCATGTGTATCCTGCTAGCTTTGCTTCTGAATACAAGTCAAATATAGCTGTCTGTAAAAGTAATGCAGAAATACATTACCAGTGTTTGTTTTTAATTCTCCTTGTGACCTGGACAGCTTATGAACAAATTTGGAAGCCTAATTAAAATAATGCATTGAAAGCTGTCACTGGGTTTGAACAGAGTGAAGAAGTAGTGACACTTTTTTAATTTAAAAGCAAAGCAAGTTTGGAATCAGAGAGAAAAACAAAACCCTCTTTATTTGATGGCTCTCAGGAATTAAAATGAGCAAACAGTGGAGATGTTTGGAGAAGTCTCAGTTTTTCCATTCCTCATCCTTGTGTATAGCAAATACTGTTACAAGAGAACCACAGGTAATATTGGCTCTATGAAACAAATGGCTGGCAGTTCTTCAGGCTAGCAGCAGAGAATCACTTGCTCTTCTCTTGGCTGGTGAAGACGACTGAAGTGTTTTCAGTAGCTCACAGAGATAGCACAGTTTTGATTTAGAATCAGCACAGAGTATGCCATTCCCTGCTTATCTACAACAAGCATCTGTTTAAAGATTACAGTACTTTCTGTAGAGCTGCAAAAATGTGTTGACACGTTGTAAGTTAAAGAGAGATGGAGCTCACAGTACAATCACACAGGATACTTCTCCCACTGGAGCCAAAAGCAAATCTTGCTGTGACTTCATAGAGTTCAATAGATTTGGTCCCAGCTTCTGAAACAAATACAGTGAAAAGACAAGGCAAGACAAAAGACAAGAGAATAAAAGGGCACTGTAGTAGCTGAGTACTGAGTCAAGTACTTAAAACAGGCAGTCAACCTCTGACCCTGGTCAGCCAGCAGTCCTTAAGTGGGTTAAGGCCAACAGGTTTCCATCCCTTCTGAGGAAAAGGAAATATAAATGTCAGAGTTTGGCTCTGTAGTCTCCATAGAGACATAGAAGCAGTTACATAATGATGCAGTTTGTTTGGGTGTGCAAAGACCTCTGCAAACTATGATGTCCCACAACTAGCAGCCTCTTGTCATTTTCTCACAGATGTGTCAATGTAGGCAGACTTCATTTTTTTCTGAAACAAGGATTTCTTATTTAACATCATTAAAATGATGTACAGAAACATGCATACACACAAATATGCTGAGAAAGGAAATGTTCAGTGTGCGTTCTGTAACATCCAAGAATAACTCTTGTCTTCTACTGGATTTATAAAAACCAATTCAGGTTTTCCATTGTCTGATACTAGGATCTCCTATGCTTATCTTTCTGCAGGCATATTGCAATGAAATTTGTGTTTTTCTTGTGATACTTTAACAGAATTAAGGCTTTGAATTGATTAAAAGTAATCTTGAGAAAAAATTTAATAGCCAGTTCTTTTTCTTAAAGCACCAGGTTAAATTTAATGGCAACTAAGAGTTTGGTGTTTCGTATGTGTTATTGTGTTAATGTAATTATGTTTTATTCCTTTAGAAATATCCATTGTCTTATATTTCCCTCTTTCATTAGCCTAATATTTTACATTTCTTTGGTTTTTGTTGCCTTGCTTACCAAGAAGATAACTGGTAATGCAGGGAAACTTTCTCAGCAAAATTGTGTTCATGTCTTTTGGAGGGTTGTAGGAATGTTGGACAGATTTAATAGTGCCTTTCAATCAATGCAGACATAATCTCCTTAGTGTGATCCAATTTGATTATGTGCATTTGTATTCTTGTGTGCTTTGAGAATACCTGTAAAGGTGCTTCTCTGGGAGGTAAAGGTAAGCAGCAATGAGCCCTTTGTGAAGAGCCCATGTAATTTACATGGATTAGTTTAAATAGGGAGCTCCTACCAGATACTACATGTCAGCTGTAGTTTGTTTCATAAATATTCATGGGACAGAGATAATAGAAAGGAAATCTCCCACATTTTTCTTTCTTTCGTCTTTATGCCTAAAGACATTGAAAGTAAAATCTATAAAAAATGCACTGTACCCTTTTTCCAACTTGCAACTGAATAATTTGTTCTTCTTCCAGCCAGGTCTAGAAAAGCTCCCTAGTCATGTGTTATCTCTTGAACTGAATTCCATGTGAGCAGTAAGACTCTCTTGTCATTTTCCTCTTGTGCCTCAGGGTCTGTGAAGGCTGATGCAACTTAAGGAGGAGAGCTGACAAAATAGTACCTGCTTTGTAGGGTGCTGCTGAGCACCTCTCTGCCTCAGACATAAGTGTCTCACCCAGGAATTCCCTTCACTTGTGATTCCTCTCTTGTTGGGGGAACACTGGAGGTAATGGCTGCTCCTCAGGATTCAGTGCCTCCAGTGTGGCACATGTGGCCTGCTGTTGTGAGTAAGTGTGAAGAGAGAGAGCTGTGGTTGATGGCAGTCACAGGTGAAGTCCTTTCCCTGGTGATCATGATCCCAGTCACGGGTTCTGAAATGCCTGACACAAATTAAGTACCCTTGGTATTTTCCTCTACAGCAAAAAAAACATTTTTCCTCCATGCTTGATAGAGAAGAACATAATTGAGAGAGATTAGAATATTTATTGACTGAAGTAACGGAAATTTGGGGGGCTGGGGAAAATGTGAATAATGGTCAATTACTTTGACTGAAAATCAATGTAAGAATATACCTTGACGTTGTTAAGGATTGTAAAATAGCAGATTCTCTTACTCAAGGGACCACAAATGTTTTGTGACATTTGCTTGTTCTGATCAAGCAGTACAGATGTGAGGAAAGCAGACCATGTCCATCAGAAAGACAAAAGAAAAAGAAAGGAGACCTTCCCACTATTAACTTCACCATATTTGATTCCTTGAGGCTTGTTTCATATCCGTTTGGGGGTTCCATTCCTAATGTGTCTGTCATGAGTAATCCCATAATTTAAAGTTTTAAGCCACTTAGGATATGGAATAGCAAAGCTCCTACAAAAAGATGACCAGCAATATATTAAACCCATCTTAATTATATTGTTTGAATCAAAACCACTTGCATGTAAGCATTAGCTGGATAACACAGCAAATTGCTGCTCTCTGTAAGTGTTAAACCAACCCTAGGAAATCTTGCACTGTTATGAAATTTTGTGATTTATATCAGCTATTAAGAAATATTAAAAGTCTTCAACTATGCAGAAGTGCACTATAGCTGGAGGGGATCTGGAGATGCTTGTATTGTGAAGTGATCCCTTATGAGAAAAGATCTTTACTTGACAGCTGCATTGTTCACTCCATGATATGCTTCCAAAATATTTCAAGTTGTGGATTAGCTGCACTGTTTTAATTACGAAATACAGGCTTTTTTAATCAACCATGCTTCTAATGCCTAAAGAATTTGCCCGATCCTCTGGTAAATGTTAAGTCTTTGTTAGCAAGAGGCATTTGAAGAATAGCTCAGTAGTCTGAAGGCTAAAGAAAATCCATATAAAACAAAGATATATTTTCATTTTTCTAGTCCTGTATATGAAAAAATATGCTGATATGCTATAAAATATGTAGACTTCTGCTATTTTTCTAACCCTTGGGGAATGCAGTGCAGAATGGACACTTGTTCACTAACTAAAAATTCTTTTCAGCCTCACAAAGACTTGGCTTCCCAGCTTGATGAAAACATTCTTAGGAGTTTATATATAGCACTGACTCTTTGAGCAGTATTGTTTAGTGACAATAATAACATTATTGTTTTAGTTTCTCAAAAGCTCCCTTCACAGCAGTAGTTGAATAGTAGCAGACTAAATGCCACAGCATGCTCCTATGTGTTATACCATTTTCTTCTGTACCCACAATCAAAGAAGATGCAGGTGTTTGCTTCTCTCACCAAATATTTTATATTGTTTTGTAATGTCTATGGGCATAAAAGTATTACTGCATGAACCACACCTTAACAAAATGTGAGTACAACTCCATGATTTGTAAAATAGAATGAAAACAGTGATTTTTGGAGCAAGTCCCAGCTGGTATCAGTTAAATCAGATTTGTTGAAGTTTGGGGTTTTTTCGAAATACCCCTATATAGATTAAGGGATATATTTTGGCACAGACATTTTATCCTCGCTCAGGATTTGTCTGCCTAGAGAATTTGACAGCCTTTCCAGTGATATGAAGTCAATACAGAGGTTGAGCACTTTTTTGCCCACCCTGTCAGGATGCTTTCATTTAGAAGTAGGCCTTTTTTTCACTGTCGTTTGCACAATAGAATATTTGATGTTCTGTTAAGGAATTTTTTTTTCAACTTCAAATGTTAAGCCTGAGCTTCCAGAGTACCTCTGAACAGATAAGAGAAAAGAGCCCTTGACTTTCTCAAGCAGTTTAACTGCATATTTTCTTGGTATATATTTGTGGTAACAGAACTCATTTGTGTAAAAGTAATTTATAAATCAGGGGATCTCTAGGTTTCTAATTTACTGTTCAGCACCCATTCTTGTAAAACTGCCATTCTGCTTAGCCAGAGTTGTGAGAAAACACCATTGTCCCAACCCCAGTTTCACATTATGGTCACAGATGTAGCATAACCTCATGTAATTGAGACAATCCCTTGTGACATGCTATAATATAATATAATAGGCCAGCTGGTAAAAGGGGAATAATGAAGAAAAGTAAGTAACTGTTGATGTCAAGATAGGGCTGATGTGAATGTTGTGCTCTGGCCAAATCCCAAATTAGAGCAGAAAACAGTCAGCTGAGATAGGTATGGTTTGAAGCAGCATTCAAAATGTTAGAATGCTGTTGCAGTGTTCAAAAAGCTCAATAACTGACTTACTTTCAGAGGAACTGAGGATTATTGGCACCTCTGAAAGAGGCCCCTTCCTAAAGAATATATCACAGTGAAGTCAGAATGCGTGATAAAAAGTACGTTGCATAAATCCTTCAGCAAGAACAGCAGTGCAATTTGCACCAGTCATAGCCATACTTTTACTATATATTTGGTAAAACTCAGGCTGTGGAAGGTGCAGGCACATTTTTATGGCATTGCTCCAGAAACGTTCAGGCAAATCATATCGATAAAAAATGAGCTGTTCTTGTTTGTGCTCAAAGATACATGATGTTCATGGGCTAAAAAATCACTATGAGATGCTTATCACACTTGACTTCTTGGGAAGTCAAAAATTTATAAAAGGTTCCATTTTTTAAAAATGGTGACTAGAGCAAAAAAAATGTTGGCGTTTCTTGTCCAAAATATTCCTGTAAGAAAGAAGGAAGAGTTAATTATCTAGAAAAACAAATGTTTTAATAAAACTTTAAAAGAAAGAGCCATGCTTCACAAAATGCAGATTCTTTCCCCATTCCTCCCCTCCAGCCCCTATTTGTAAATATTTTTGGTTAATTAAAAATTTACTTTTTAGTTTTTCTTTTATATTTGTTGGTCAGGCTTGAAATACACGAAGTCCTTTGCCTGGTGTACTGATAATATTACCAACACTGGAAGTTAGAGCAGCCCCCTGGGGACAGTAATTTCTGCTGATCTTTTACTCAGTGTTTATAAACAACCCTGACACCCAAAAATGTTTGATGTTTTTCAGCTTCTTTGGACTCACTCCTGTGCTGGTCTTCTAAAGGAGTGGCTTGGGGTTTCACATTCAAGTTTAGCATCAATCTTGCCATATGAAAAATTCTCTAAGAGGCTGGTAAGCTTCTCTCACATTGTTGAACAAGTTCAAAATCTGACCCATGAAGCTTGATGGTATTTTGAGTATGAATGAGGTCAGGAATGTTCCTCAGGGTTTAGGGTTTTTTTGCTTTGAGTTCAACAAACACAAGCTCTATCTCTTCAACACTCATTTTGTTCAAACTATTGAAGGTTAAATGGTTTCTAATCTGGTACCAAATTAATCTTGTCAGCAGAAACAGCCAAGTGCTTAACATGTTCAAATAGGCTTTAGCTGCAAGAGAAAAGGCTTTGTAAGCATTGAAAAATTGAAACTCTAATTCAGCTATAACATATCCAAAGCACAACTTACTGAGATAAATTTGCCACATACCTGTTTTCAAGTGGAATAAGATGGCCAGCAAAGGACAGAAATATCTTTAAAAGGGAATGTTGGAACATGTAGGTTTTCCAGATGGAAGAGACAGGTTATTGGTCAGGCACCCAAAGCTGTTATTGTGTTGGGAAGGAAGAATACAAAGACACCTTAGAAGAAAGAGCAGTCTCCAACTATTATAATGCTGAACATGAGTTCAGGCTCTGTTCATGTAAGCCATAACCAAGCAAGTTGTTCTTGGTCAGTTCTGTAAAGAAGACAAGGAGAAAGTGGAAGGAGATGTTGTCAAAGTACAAAAGTATGAAGATGAATGAATGTTCTTTTCCCTAACTGTTACATAAAATCAAAATTTTCTGAAAGTCCAGGAACAGACTGAGATGGGAATGTGAAGGAAGAATGCAACAGCACATGTATTTTAAAGAAAATTAAGACATTGAAGAGAAGGTACTTTGAGAAAATTCAATTGCAATTGATGTGAAAATCTTGATTTACATTTTTTCATGGCCATCAAACAAATTCTTGGTCATCCTTAGCTGAGAGCCATAAAAGCCACTCAAGTTTATGAGATGAGACAGAAAAGAATCAAGAAAGAAAATAAAAAACTTCTCCCTCAAATTTTCATATTGTCCACATGTGACCTAGTGTAAATCCTCAGTGAAGTACAATGTGGTAAAGAAATGAACAGAACTAAATACAAGAATTCTCTAGTTCCAAACACATGCCTTTAAGGGAAAATCACTCAACTTAAACAACTCATTACTTTTTCTATGTAATTGAAGAAATATTTACCTACCTCAAAGGAATTTATGGATTGGATCCTGACTCTGGTTTTATAGTCACATAAATGGAAATTTTAGCAGTGAACATTTTGTCTGGTAAAAAGACAGATTTAAAAAAGTCTTTTTTTCAAAGGTGCCTTTTGCAGGTGCAAAGCAGTAAGCATTAGTATTTCCTTAATAGAATTTGACACCACATAAAATTGTAAATAGTTGCCCATCTCTTCAGATTCCAAAGCCACTGTTAACAATGATGACACAAATAAAAGCTGTTTTATTTTGTGTCATGCTTAGACTGTTAGCTCCACATGGAAATTTTAAGAAACTATAACCTTGGTGTAGCTGTATTTTCACTACCTTGTGTCAAGATTTAAAAAGAAATGCAAAGTAAAGATATCAAAACAAAAGTTTGCGCTCAAATAAGAATTAATGTGATGAGGTTCTGAGTTCCTCACCTTCTGAAATTTGATGTCAGAAGTACTGCTGACTTGAAGGTGCTTCAAACATCTGTCCAGGCCTGGCAAATTAGGAAAAAAATCACAATTCATCACACCCTCAAGCTTTAGTAGTCCAAACTATCACATCCTTGTCCATTTGCTTCTTCCTCTCTTTCCTACAAACCTTTACCCTTCTGGTTGTCACAGGCCATGCTTGCTTTGCTGTACTTGTAGACATTTAGGATGGGATAAACAGAGACAGCTGCTCTGTGCTTGGAGTAGTTAGTTGTGTGCCTTGAAATTGTTGGCTTCAGATATATGGAATCATAGAATCAAGAATAGTTTGAGTTGGAAAGGACTGTAAAAATCATCTAGCTCCAAGCTTGCTGCTCTAGGCAGGAACACCTCCCACTAGATCAGGTTACTCAAATCTCCATCCAGCCTGGCCTTGAATACCTCCAGGAATGGAACAATAGTCACTGCTCTGCTTCAAGGATTACTTTTTGCTGTTTTGTGAATTGCTTTCTCCCTGACGTCTTGGTGTATTCTCTTTTCATGAAAAAGTTAAATATTGAAATTCAAAATGCCCCGTATTTATGCTACTGGCAAAGGGGGTAAGACTGTGTCAGTAACCTTGATGATGTTTTCAGTCAGACTTTTGAGCAAATCCAAACAAAATCACATAGGTCTCAACATAAAAAGCTTTACAATATTGCCAATTCCCTCACAGGTCTGGTGCTAAAGTAAATTATTTGATCGCTTTGCACATTATAAATTATTTGGAAGGATATTTGCAAGAGTTCCTAACTTCTGATGTATTTAGTAACACCAATCATGACCATAGCTCCCTTCCCCACATTTATCCTCTAAAATATAATCTAGTGCTACCAGACTTCTTTGTGCCAGCAGTTCTGTTACCATAGTGGTACAAGCAGCTGTGCTGTAACTTCAAGGAGGCCCAGGATCTGCTCTAAAGATTTTCTTAATTAATAAGTCCAAAATGCAGATGAACATACCAGAATCCCTTGCTCATATAAGCAGTGTAAATGCAGCTGATGGTTGCTTCACTTTCTGAGTTTTTAATCTTTTACACCAGTGCACTCGATTGGAGAAGTGAAAGCTTCAGCACCTTTGAAACAGCTGCAATTTGTCCTTACATCAAAAGATAAAAATATTCCTCACTAAATGTCTAATTCTGTTCTGTTACAGTAAAACTGGTGCCAAATTTAGGGATTCTGGCTTTCAGGTTACTTAAAATTTAAAAAAAAAATCTGATAAGGTTACATTAGCTATGACTTTTCTAGAGTCAAAATAAACATACTTGAATGGCAGAAAGTGACATATTTTCCTTTAAAAGGCTTTTCTGGAATTCACCTTCTGTTCACAAAGTCTGCCACACAGCATATACATCTCTTCCTGTTCATGATTTCTGTGGTTTACATGAGCATTGGTAAAATGAGTATCTTAAATTGCTTTTTATTTGTGTACTGAACTCCATGTGGGACCATATGTAGCAAATCTTAAATGAAGTAATGGCAAAATTTATATACACTTTCCTCCTGCCTTTCCATCTCTGATTAAGACTGCACTTTTTTGCTCAGTTTTACACAGCTACCATTAAAACCATCATGTAAAAATCAATTTTCTAAGAATTTACAAAATACTAACCATTTGTAAAAACAGACACTAAGGATTCACTAATTATACCTCTAATTAAAAAGAAATCTCTCTCATGGAGCTGTAAATAATTCATTTTATGTAACATGCCTGGGAAGAGTAGACTCTCCTTTTTAGGGAAAAGGAGTCAGAGTTTTCTCTAAATGTTACCAAGTCAAGGATAGAAAATACAATTAAAAATGACATTTTGATCATAATCCTCCTTTCTGGTGTGGTATGTAAAAGAAAAGATATATTTAGTAATGGATCATTTCACACAAAGGCTTAAAATGTCAATGTTGCTCATATTTTCTACCTTTGCTCTGTGTATGTCGATAAGCACTTGTTCCATTTGCCACCTACACACTGATAAAGCTTTAAGCCCCCTTCTCTGGGTGAAAGGATAATCCAGTGGTTAGACTGAAATTTGAATTTGATGAGCAGCTTTGCCATGCACCTATATCTGGTCACCTGCCACAAATCCCCTATTGCATATGCAAACAAAGGGCAGTAAATGTTGCAAGTTTAGCTATTTTCTGGTGGTGTCTGGCTCATGCTAGGCCTAGCTGGGTTGGTGAGACACCTTGCCTGGAGAGAGCCACCTTGAAAGGTGGGGACACTCAGCCTGGAGAACAAGGCTAACTCAAGTATGAAGTAAAACATAAAATTACTTTCACAGGATACTTTGCACCACCTGCTTGATCTTCTGTCATTCCACTGTGCTTATTAGTGAGACTGACTGTCTCAGCATCTCATCTTCCTGACGGTACATGGCACTGTCTGCTTGCCAACCCTGAGATTTTAGCTGGAAGGGGATTACTAGGTCTCCACCTGGATAAAATCAGCATCAACCTAGGGTTTGAACAAATATCATTCCACTGAGCAGGAGGCTCTTCTGGTACATCCAACCAGTCTGGTCAGTCACCCACTGAAAGCAGCAGATGGGCACATGACCTCCTGCAATAGCATGCAGACTCACACTTAGAGAAGCTTCAAAATGTATTTTAGATGTCTCAGCCCAAATGAGGGACCACAAGGGACCTGGAGGAGAGATGGGATATTTATACCAGTATTCCTAAAGCAATGTCCCACAAGTCAGGAGAGCTCAAAACTATGATATTGGTGACCTACAGAGATGTGGAGTGGCTTCATCTGGAGGGGTTTAAAAACAGCATTGAAACTGTGGTCTATACTTAGGCTCAGGGCAGGAAACTGCCATACTGAGCACAGGACAGGCAAATACTTTGCACCCAATGAGCCATGGGCTAGGAAGCCTTTGACAGAGGAAAAATGGGGGTGTGTGGGACAGCTGTGAAGCCAGGATTTGCAGTAAGAGGTGTATATTGTGGAATTGACTGTGTGATGCTGGGTGTGGATAGGCAAAGCAGTGACAACACGGGCCAAACTCTGGACACCTTGGCTAAGGCAAAGCACCCACCCATGGGTGGAAATGGTGAAATGAGAAACTTACACAATTCAGTTCCCCAGTGTCAGAATTAATATTTCACCAACGTGTGTGTTGCAAAATGAATATTTCAGAGACACTTGGACATTATTAATGAGATTTGTGTAAGCAAGATCTAGATATGCAGTGGATAACTATTGGCCCTTGAGTTAACAACATTTATATATTCTGCTAAACCAGGAAGGATTTAAACAACAGCAGAAGGTCAGAACCCTCATTTTGTTACTTTTTTTCTTTGCTTGAGACCTAACTGAATCTACTGCACTGCATCATCCTGCTAAACACATCAAAATAGTCAAGACAACACCTCTGAAAAAGTCGGTTATCATTTCATACTAATTTCCTGACAGGAATGAAGTTAAATTGGTTAGAACAGGGTTTTTTAAGGAGCATCAGCATTTGGTAAATGAAGGTGCATAAAACTAATTGAATACACTATACATTTCAGTAGAACAGTCTTGAATAGTTCCTGCACTAAATTACATATGAGGATCCCACTGTTTCATCTGAGATCATCTCAGCAGGGATGACTTTGGAAATGCAAATTTACACTGCTGCTGAGTCCTTGCAGATTTTACACTGTGTGTCAATGCTTCACTTAAGGATCTTGGCATGGTTTGTACTCTTTCTTAACATTTAACAACTCAGACATTCTGCTTTCTAAATTAGATAAAATTATTTAAATAATAACAGTATTTTCAATATATGATCTGGGCCTCTTTTTGCTTGATGTAAGAAGTTCCATATTTCCCTACCTTGCCTTTGTGCAAGGTATGAGTATGTCCATCACTTCATCTAATATATGGAGAGGACTTTGTGACAATGATCTTTCATAAAATGACAATATTTCCATTTTTCTTATAATTTTCTAGCTTCCCAAAACCAGATCCAACCTGGTTGACAATTTTGCTGTTTGTAAAAAGTCTTACAGTTATTCTGACATCTATTTTTTTTTTACAAAGCTTCCTTTAAATTCACTGGAAGCTATGCCAAGGTATTGACTGATGAAGCATTCCCTGTACGGAGGTGTTGGATAACTTGTTAGGCTAACTGATAGAATTGTTGAAAGATAGCCAAGTTCTTGCCTGCACAAGCTGTTTTCACATAGTCTCACACAGCATATCACAGCCAGTCTGAGTCCAAGTCTGCAACTATCCAAATCTGGCAAATTAATTCCATTAACCCTTTTACTAAAGAAGAAGCAGTAAATTACCAAGACTGGCTTGCTAAAGTTAGGAAAGAAACTACATCTCCTAATAATTGCTTTCTCCTCCTAATCTTGCTTTCTTCCATTAGAAAAAAAAAAAAAAAACCACAAAAAAACCACAAAAACAACAAACAGCTGTACTGTAAGCATCAAAAGGAAGCAAACTTACTTTTCTCTGAATTTCTTTCATCCTTGACTTCACAGCCTAAGTTGGGAGGTTTTGCTTAAGCCTTACCAACAGTGGAGTCATTAAGAGGGGGTTTTGATATTGCAGACTTCCTGGTATCCTATAAACACTGCACTTTTTTTCCCTCACGGGAGGCACTGGTAGCCTGACTCTATGCAGCCTTCATGGAACTGGTGGGAACTTAATGTCTCTGAAACTGCCCTGACTCTGCCATGCTCGCTTGAGCATATTATTGGGAACTGAATGGACAGATAAGCACCACACTTAACAAGTCACAGGAGGGTAGGTACCTTACTAACAAGTGTAGAAAACTGTGTAGAAAACTTGTAGCTAGGCTAGTCAAACTCACATTTTGGGATGTACCTGATTGTCAGAGGATTGTTAACTATCTTCCAGTTTACAGTAAGATTCTGATACACACTTCTCTAAATCTGCTAAAATTTGTGGGACAAATTTAGGGATGTTTAAAAAAGAGTACCCCAGTCATTCTGAAAAGTAAACTGCATTTGGAAGAATTCTCAGTATAAACTGGTTTTTCTGTTACCTGTGCACTTTTATGCTGTTTCTGAGAGCAAAGATTTTTGGCAGACACAGTGACACATTGTGTGGCAGTGCTGAAGGTGCTTTTTAGCTTGAAACTACTGGTATTCCTTGAAATGAGAGATTCGTGGGAAATGTACTTGGAGGCCTAACTGACTGGAGCATGCTGCCCTGGTTTCCTTACCTCGAGGGCTGTGTTTTCTCATAGGTCAAGGAACAGGAGGAAGTCTAATAGGAGAGAATTTCTAGCCATCCCAAGAATAGAATGAGTTGGATATTCTCCAGTTAAACCATGCTTTTCCCCCCCTTTTTTTTTCTTTTTTTTTTCTTTTTTTTTTTTTCCCCAGAAAATGGTGACCCATCACATCTGGAATGATTTGTGGAATTCTGTCAGTTTAACAAACTGACAGAGAACTGTAAGGAGAGTTTTTTTTCATCCTTGCAAACTGTTTCCTGGCAGGAGGTTGTAGAGCCCAGCAACAGTCATTTCTTCAGCACCACAGGGCTTCTCTGGGTTTTTATGGCTGTCAGGATCTCTCACAAGAATTTGGAGGCCAGAAGCCCAAGGAGTCTATGGTCCACTTGGAGTTTGGCCCACTGTTGTGCAGCAGCTGAGAGATCATGCTGGGAACCCTGCTCAGGGCTTTCCTGCAACACTGCTATAATTTTCCAGAAATAAACTGCTTTTTTTTTTTTCCTTAATGAAAAAATAGCTGTTTATATCCATATAAGAAACTTACAGATAATTTGGGTGAAAAAGAGAGTCAACACATTTCTTTCTTAAAATTACCTAAAATTAAATTTTTAAAAGGCCAAAACAAATCCTTTAACTACAGCATTTCATTCTGCCCAGAACAATCTTGCTTTTGTATTTGGAAGACAAAGGGGCTGAGACATTGTTTTCTAGTTTTTGATTGCGGTTCATGTAGAAAGCAGGACTAAAATAAGCGAAATTAAAATCCTGCTCTGTGTGAGAACCCTGCTCTGGACACGTTATCCAATGAGCTGGAATGCTGATTCTTGTATTCCTCTATTCCTGTATCTGCTGCCTCACTCTTGGAGCCTTGGAGACTTGACTCCCTGTTGCTACCCTAGGAGTTGGGCATTAAGCAAGAGTCTGTCACAGTCTCCAGTTTCAGTGTCATTTTAGCTATTTTGAAACAAAATATTTGGGAATCTCTCACTTCCATAGGAAACTCTTGAAATGTCTGTATTTTTTTGTTCCAAAGAGGGGAAAAAAAAGAAGAGTAGAATTTCCTACACAGAAGAAATGCCAGCTCTTAAAGCATCCTCCTCAGGAATATCCTTGCTAGAGGCTACAGCACTGCAGCTTTAGGAGCAAAAGAAGCTGGGTAAAATAGCTGGAGGCAATCTGAAGTGTCTGTTTTGTGTGATGTAATTTTATTTATATCCAGAAACTGCAGAGTGCTAATGCTTTGACAGCCAAAATCACAATAAGCTCTAGGTCTAATGAGTGTAGGGATTGCCTGTAAATCATAAGAGGTGTGAGTTTTGGATGCAGTCATCTCTACTGCAAACCTTACCCACATGTTGTTCTGTTCTCTCATTGGGATTTTTTTACTGTTATTTCTATTAAGAAATAGAATTGCTCTCAGAAACTGCAGAAAGTGACACCTGCCACCCCCTCCCCAACATCCCATTGTCAACTTTTCCTTCCATAAATGGCTTGGAATAATTAGAGCTTCTTAATAAATCTGTTTATCAGTGAGTGACACTAGAGCCCTTCCACAGCAATTATTAGCAGGAGAACATTGATTAGCCATTCACCCACAGATTCTTTCCTTTCTCAAGCTTGGAAAATGATCGTGGTGAGAGTAAAACTACATTGAATATCCTGTTTGCTAAAGAACAGCCTTTTGACTTCATGGAATAAGAGTTGCCTCTTTCACTGTGCTGTCAAAGCTTGTCCTCTACACTCCCAAATTAGTATGAGTCATTTCTGAGAGCACTGAATGTTTGTCTGCTAGTGAGGTTGCAGGTGTTGGGTGTTATTCCCAAAGTCCTCTTCACATTCCATGCTTGCTGTTGTGTTCCCCAGAACTGCACTTCACTCTTTGATTGTTTGACTGAAACATGCACTCAGTTCCATGCTTGGCATTTGTTGCAGGGAAGACTTGATCCAGGTCTTTTACAGTAACTTCTGACACTAGAGGTGTCTGTCTGCATGCTGTTTTTGAAAGCAACCACAAACTTGAAGGGAGAGGCATTTGTGTGCATTAGACCAGCTGAAACACTTGGAGAACAGAGACAAGTCTCCACTCATGCAAGCATTTCTTCTGGCCTGAAGGAAAAGCATCAGCTAGACTCAAACTAAATAGTATTGCTCATGGCTAAAAACATTACTATTATCATATTGTAATGTTGTTTGTAAAGATGCCAGAGAAACAGAAAATTGAAAGCTGGGGAGAGGTACTTTAAATTTTTTAGTGTTCAGCATCAGAAACAATTCCCCGAACTGTAATAATTTTGTTTGGCATTTTTCCTAGATTTGTACTTGCACAAATCTGACTCTACAGTGAATATAATCACTTAACAGCAGCACAAAAATATTTATCAGCTGGCATCTTTAAGATTGTCTTCCTCTCTTTTGCCTTCTTTCAGTCATCAGGAAACTCCCTCAGCCCTGCAGTGCTTCATTTTCCTTCCAGCCTGAAGGATGGTTCTCAGATGTTTATTCACATTCGTAATGATGTCTTGTGTCTCAAAATACCAGGACCAAGCATGAGACTTTTCAGTTTGTAAATAAAAGCAAAATCTATTCGTTATGCAAGGAAGAAAGGATTCAACATTTAAACAATGGATTAGAAACAGTGGGTACAAAAAAGATGCTTGAAACTATCCTGCACTAAAAGGAAAATAGACCCTGTCCTTTACTCACCAGAATTTACTCTTTTTTTTTCTCTCATGCAAGGAGTGGGCTTTAGCACAAGGATCATACTAATTACATCTTAAGCTCATCTATCTTAAATATCACCCTTTAATCTACACAAATTATCCTGGTTCTCCCTGGAGATGGAGGAACAGAGACAGGCAGCCCCTGAGACTCACTCAACCCAACTCTCTTAAGAGAGAATGAGTGACTGGCTTGGATTGCCTGTCTTCAAGGTAGCTGAAGCTAGCTGAGATGAACCATATTTCCCAAAATGAAACCCTAGATATTTCCCCATCCCCTCATCCTAGTAATTGAAATGTTTTTCTCAGAAGCACTAAAGCAAAAAAGAGTAGATATTGAGCCGGTTGGCAGGATCCCCATAGGATGATGCTTCTCTTCTAATCATATTCATATTAAAAAAAAAAAAAAAGCTCCAGTTAATATTGTACAATCTATAAAGTCTTCTCTACATTTGGTAGAAATAAAATGTAAAACATTTATCCCTATATTGAAAAGGCCCCTGGAGCTGCAGCAATCAACACTTTTAATAGCTGAAATGGTGTTGTAGGAGATGTGTTGTAAAGCAGAGCCAGACTCTGTGGCTATGAAACCCCTTATCTGTGGTGACTTTGATAAAGAAGGAAAAGTGGAGATCACTGTTTCACGAGAAGGTTTGGATAGCTTAATGCTGGAAATCCTAGTAGTAAAAGCAATGTGGTTGGAGAAATTTGTAGTTGTATTAAAGCCTAGAGAGCATTATCCATGCTGGTGGAACTAGTGGGGCACAAGGAGGCTTGTATTTTGCCAAATCAATCCCTGATTTATTATTCTACTTTGTAAAGAAAATGTTATGAGAGAAAATTCATTTTCAATACCAATGAAAATGACCAGAGCAGTCCACTTTGAGGGGCATCTTTAAGTTTCCGAAAGCATTTAACTGCAAAGTGAGCTGGGGAGCAGTGGACCTTCAAACTGTGTAGAGATCCCCCATCCAGAATTCCTGTGTGACCTCTCCCAAGTGGAACTCATTGCCACCTATCCATGGGACTCTGCAAAAATGTCTCCATTCAATACACAGTAACATCCTTTATTGGAGAGAGGTGCAGTTTTCCAGATTCTGTCAGAATAGTTTATTAGAAGCCTTCTGATAAAGGCTTTCCTTCAGCTTTTTTTAGAACTCGGGACTGACTCATTTCAGTACTTAAGTGGAGCCCACTGTACTACCTCACAGGTATTGAACCTCTTTCCAGGAGCCTCAGAACCCACAAAAGTGATTTCTGGGTAAACCTTAATCTAGATGTTTTCAAGTAGATGAGCTTAAAAAAAAAAAAAAATTCTCTACCTTTGCATTTTTCTATTCCTTAGAATAGTCTGGAACTTCAACAATTAAACTGACACCTTTAAGAATAAATTTACATAAAGCCGCTTTTACAAATAGGAAGCAATTGGACTGTGGCCTTTTTTTCAGACTTTGCCAGGAAGCAACTTCTTACAGTCATCTCCAAGCAGGCAAACCCAAAACTGTCATATAGACATGTTCTGCAGCTGGATGGAGTGCTTGAACCATTTATGAGTTTTGGGGCAAATCTCATATTCAGTGGCTGCCCATGTCCCTCTATTCACTCTAATGAATTTGAGGTGAAAAGAAATAGAATTGATAGAAGCTCAACTTGTGCTTTCAAGCCAAGACTGCAGGCAACAAATCTAAAGCACACTGATTTAATGTATACTGATAAAGCAAATGTCTTGGTCCCAAAAATAAATAATATTCTTAAATGATCAAGACTAACAGGCTAAAATCTGTGTGATTCATTACCAACAATTGCACCTTACACTGGCAAAGCATGACTTGTAGGAATAAGAAATCCAAATTCTGGTAAATAGACACTAATTTTATACTCAGTTATTATACAGCAACAAGAAAGGAAGAAAAATGCTATCCCCTGAGATGTTCAGCACTAGTCCTGCTAAATTTCAAGCACTCTGATCCCACAAAATAGACAAACTTAGTTGCAAGCCTGTGAGTAGTCACATGGAATTATATACCTCCATTACATTTCTTTCAAATGGATAATCGGACCTAAACTTGCAGCTTCTTTTTTGCACCTACCTAAGGGTCTGTCTGTGGATGTGCTCAAGGTCTTCCAGATGGCAAATCACCTAATATGCTTCTAATTCTGGGTCTTCACTTAAATGCCTGGATTTGGGTGGAAATAAAACCTCCTTTCAGGAGGCTATCAAAAGGCTACTGCATGTGTATATTCAAGAGGTAAATCTCATGGTGTCCAAAGCAGGTGTAGAAAGCACAGTGACAGAGCATGAGTGTGTGTGACATGCCCTTGAAATTTCTCATCCAGAAACTCGATCTGTTTCTGAAGGCAGGACTGGAGCCGGGCAGCAAGGCTGCAAAACTACATGGTTAAAAGAAGCAGTTAAGCTGCCGTGTTGACTGAAAGGCATTTGGGAAAGAATGAAATGAGGATGCCTGAGTGTTAAGTGTGAAGTTTTACAATTGCAAGAGGAAGGGAAATAGACTCTGTAAATCTCTCCACCGTGATGGAAACACATGTAAGAGGCGGTCAGTTTTCTGGAAGATGGTAATTTGAAACTCATGCTCTTCTCATTTGAAATTTACTTCCCCTTTGCTTCCTGAAATGAGTGGTTAGTTTCCAGAATGGAACACGGGTAAAAAAGCTCTGAAAATCTCAGGTCACTTGAGTATTTTCAGTGGTAGATCTATTACTATATAATCAGTATAGGAACAGAGAAAAAAATCAAACAGGGAAGAGACCCTTGGAAGTATTCTGATTAAAATATTGCTCATAAAAGGCTAGTGAAAATTTTCAGAATTTCGAACTTAAAAATCTTTTTTGGCGGTACCATAAACTGTTTCTTTGATTTTGGTCACTGTGGTTAGTGTAGAAACTGAAGAAAGAGATTTCTAAAAAACTCTTTGATTTTTCCTGTATTTTTGTGCTCTTAGATCTGACTGGCTCCCACTGTAAATTGAGACCTCTCTAAAGTGTGTTTTGTTAATGTACCATGAAAAAGAAAATACAGATTTAGCACTCCCTCCTCCTCATGTGTCTTTTGTTCCCATTTTAGAGGACTGCCATTTCAGAGGCAGCTGAGAGAAGAGCTGTAATAGGGTCATTCCCACAACCTGTGCTGATGGGGGAGGCTCCTTCACCTGGTCCCATAGTAACTTTTATGCTGAGAGATAAAATATAAACCTTTTTTACATCTTTTGCTGTACTCTGTGAGACAGTACAAAGGACCCATACATTTAGGTTTCAAACAACTATGTTTGCTAATACACAGGGCCCAGCTGCATACAAACCTCTGATGTTTGGGAAGACTTGGAATACAACCACTTCTGCTGAATTTCAAATTGGCACTTCATGTATCTCTCAGAAAAGCAATAAGAGGAACATAAAGAAATGAGATGTATGTTCCAGATCAGAATTTCCCTGTAATTTGGAATATATCAAGTTCTCTTTTTCTATATCAGTTATATAAAGTGGAAAAACTCATCACAAGCAAAAGGAGATTTGTATGTGAGGCATCATTTATCATTAGGAGCTATGAGAGTATGACCATTAGCTTTTTTCTCAAGTCTTTCATATCTTGTGATTTCTAACTCTCACTTTTGTATTACGTCTTTGAATGATAGTGTTCAATTCATTGCTTAGGGATTGTTCTCAAACTTCTTAATATAATCCACATCCATACAACATTGAAGGATCTGACTTAAATCTACAGAAGGGATATTCAAAGTTTCTATTTTTGAGCATATCTTTCATCTTCATCTGTCACATCAGTGTTGCTCTGTACTGTAAGACTGTGCACTTTTCTTGTCCATTCTAAATTATTTACATATCCTTGAAAAGCCAGAAGAAAAGATCAGAAGCTGTGAGCATTTTATCCTCAACTTCATGGAAGCCAGAAGTCAACTTTTAAAAAAAAGGGAGTCCTGCTTTAGGGAAGTCTTTCCTCAGTCACCACAGAAAATTAAGTATCACTTGTGAGAGGCTATCATTAGTTACACAAATGTTGATCAAAACTATTTTGATTTAATGGATGACTTAACTCCATGGATTTAAACAGAGGTGCAGCAAGGTCTACCAGCTGCCAAGACAAGAACCAGGTTCATTAAGTCTTAAGGGTGTCACTCCCACCAATTTTCCAGATGTTGCATTCTCCCGTATCATGGCAGGGTGAATGAAAAGCTGTAAGCAGCAGTAAATAACAGAAGAGAATATGATAGAGGGAAAGTTAACCTTCCTGTGAGCTGTTTTCCTGATATGTATTGCTTTACCCTGCAGTTGTTTTGCCAGCCCACAGAATGTCAAGCTGTTGCAAGGCTGTTTCAGGCACATCAGTCAATTCTTCACCCAGTGTCTGCTCAATGAACTCTACACGTGCAACCTGGCTCCCACGTAATGTCTAAGAAGACACAATTGCATATGAACCTGAAATGTTGTTCATAGAGACCCTCATATGCACCACATATGTTGGAATTTGCTTCTGAGAACACATTTTGATACTGGAGTTCCAGTTTTAAAATTTACCCCAATCAGAAGTAGGTTATACAATGTCTGCTAGTCAGAGCACTTGTGCTCTGTATATGCTCCAGAGAAAATTTGGAAGCTTTTGGTGTAGTTTAAAGACAGATTTGCACAACAAAATACAATCCAGTATAACTCAGCAGTAGCAACTTGCTTAATTTTTAGAGCTTAAATAGTTATTGAATTTCTTATAGTGAAAAGGCTTGACTTGCTTCACTACGCCTTCTCTCATGGAGAAATGCTATCATGCATAGGTGATGATGAATCTTAAGAGCTCTTTTAAACCAATTTATTACTCTTTATTGTAGGCACTGTAATTATTAAAACATTTTATTGAGCATTTTTGACTATTAATTTAAATAAGAAGACAGAATTTTCTTCTTGTTTGTTTGTACTGTATCGCCATTGTTTTTAGTGTTTCAGGAGCCATTACAATTCAGAAGATAACTGGACTTTTTTAATATATAAGTTCATAATGGAGTTAATATAAAATTTCATTTCCATTTCCCTTACTCCTAAATAAGCTGTCATAAGAAAATGAACTTCAGATGAGTACCATTTGGTCATGGCAGATCTTAGTAATTCAAAATCTTGGATTTAAAGTGAAAAAGAGTAGCTGGAGGTGAGGTTTTTTACTATTCCCCAGTATGTCGCTGTTCTGCACTGGTGACATGTGGGTTTTTAACATTCTAGTCTGGACACCTGCAGCTGTTCTCTCTGTTAACAACTTTCAAGGCTCCAAACCCTCAGCAAGCAGAAATGCCTGAGTGCAGAGCTGTGTCCTTGCTGCCCAGCTGGGAAAAGCTCTGCCTGACTTTACCATCTGCCTGCCTCCCTCCAGCACTTCTAAGAACACCGTGCAGCGGGGTGGAGTGCTCTTCTGGGAAGCGTTAGCACAAAATACAAGGAACCTGAAAAGAATGAACTCACTGTGTGGTTGGGGGGAGTGTGTGTGCATGAAATTCAAACCAAATGTCTTACAGAATTAAGACTGGTTTGCAGAGAGACTGCCTGTGTTAAGATTGTAAGCTGAGTGTGTTCTCCTGAAAGAAAGAGATGAAAAATTAATGCCATGGACCCTGCAGATTTGCATTCACTTGGGAACTTGGGCATGTGTGAAGCTTCTTACACATAAGCAGCCACGTTGAAGCCAATGCCCACGATTAAACTTCTTTCTGAACTGGGACCTGGTTATGAGTTATTGGGTTACTTCTAATTCTTGCCACACAGGATTGTTTTTAATTCTAAATTCATTTATTAACGTTAATAAGGTGCTCTGAGATCTTCCAACGTGCGTGGCACTATTGAAATGCTAAGTGTTGTTTCAACTCATGCTCACAAAAGCAGCTGAAGATGAATTTACTTTAGGTGGCAGTCAGTAATAGCTCACTTGGAACTGTTACACATTCTATTGAGTAAATAACAGGACTGTTATAAATTGTAGCAGTCTTATGTTTACATAATGGACAGCAACCACTCCAGAGGTACAAGAACAGTCAGCTTGATAATAGGCATTTTGAAAATTATATAAATACATCTATATGTGAGGAAGCCAAATGGCTGTAGGAGATAGAAAGCTGACAGTTACAGTAAATACTGCATGCTTTCAATGTTTTCAGCATTTTAACCTTTTTATGCCAACACGTCCATCCATTAACCTAATATGATAGCAGAGCAGAATAGGGGCTGAGTTCCACAGGCTGCCACTAATGTGCTATTAGATGCACTATAGATGGACTTTTTTAATAGACAGTTCTCTGCTGAGTTTGCAAGTCAGGCAGTGCTGCTAAAAGTTTTCAGGCATGTTTGCTCCCCAGGACACTCCATCTTCTCATCCCCCTTTTGGCTGTGTCCCTTCACGAAAGCTTCCTCCCACACTTTAAAAAATGCAGCCACTTCATTTCTGCCAAGCACGTCTCCTGTCCTCCAACTGCTCTGTTCTTCAGGGGAAAAGTCCTCCCAGCTTTGTTCTCTGTCTCTACACCAGTTACCTGGTTGCTTCTCCCTTTTCTAGCCTTAATCTCTAATACTCTGGGTAGTTAAGTTCAGATAAGGAACTCTGCTTTATGAAACAGTGTGAAACCATGTTGGCCATATCCCATGACCACGCTGTTAATGGCTGTACTTGTGGTGAGGGGAAATAACACCCAAGTATCAACTGTAAGAATGAAACCCTGGTCTTGACCAGAACTGTTCTGTGGGTATTTGCAAAAGCCATTTTCAACAAAAGCATTGCAAAAGCAGGTTTTGATAAAAATCATTCCATTTGGAAAAGGAAAAGAGGGACCATCTGAAAAAGGCATAATTTTAATTAATAAAAAAATATTAGGACAAGTATTGTACAATCATTTTTCCCCAAATATACTATTCAAAATGGTAATATCTATCTATATTATTGCATCGCTTTAATGATAACCTACTGTTACATATTTCATATCAAATATTTCCCCATAATTCTTCCACCATTTTAAGAAAAATTATTCTGTATCACTCTCTTTGGTTTCCCTGTCTGTTAAAAAAAATAATTCTCTAATAAATTTTTAAGGATAAGCTAAAAACATTTTAAAGCTATTTTTTATTAAAATTATTTTTAGCACCTAAAAATAACAAGCCTAAAGGCAAGAAAATTTGTCAGCAAGGAGTGCTGTTAATCCTATGCTGAAATGGCTGTATGACAGTCCAGAACTGGGCTCTTAGTAAGAATCATTCTGGTCTTTCCATATTTTTCTGGCTTCTGTTTCTTCGTAAGTCTGTGCAATTTGGACCCTCATGACAGGTTTCCAGTGGGGCAAGCCACATGAGGTGCAGAAATCAAGCTGCCTTTTCAAATCTAAGTAGAACTCTGCAGGGACACAGCCTGCTTTTGCAGCTGCCGAGCTGCACAGGTTGCTTGTGTGCCAACCCTTCAGCCAAGCTCAGGCTGTGGGGGCACAGCAGAAAACCCTGTCACCTGTGGAGGAGTCCTCTGGTGGTCCTTGCCCTGACTGACACAGAGAATGTGGTTCCTCCCATTGGGTCATCTGGGGTGAATCTTGAGGAGAAAGAAGTCTGGTGGAGCTGGAGTAAGGCACTTGGGAGGTGTAGCCCATTGACAAACTGGGATAAGTGTGTCAATTTTTGGGTTTTTAACAGTAAAAATAAAACATTTTCTTAGGGAGATTGGGCTGGAGAAATGCTTCACTCCACCAGAGCTCTTATACATCCAGTTTATTCATTAGGTGTCTCCCTTAATCAGAAGATGAACCTGGACTGTTTTAATACTCTCTTGCAACTCAGTCTCAGGGTATGCTCCTTGTTCCCTCCTCTCTGCCATGAAGATCTCAGGACTCTTCTACTGCATCTAGAAACCTGAAAAGCTCTGAGACAAAAAGGTCTGGGCTTGAGCCCAGTGTCAAAGCTCAGCAAGTGGAGCAGCTTTGAAAATGATAGGGCTTTCCATGTTCCTAATAAGGATTATTAAGATTTTCACTAAAACTTACTGTAGGGATTTGATTTGTTTTTTAACTTATTGTCCTTCAATAGTGTCTACGAGTTAAAAAAAAAATCTACTATTGCCTAACTCAGTTGACTGTTTTAAAATCTGAGATAATACTTTGATCCAGATTTATCCATGCTTTTATTAATATTTTACTTCCTTGAGAATTCTGTTGCCAATTTACAAGTAATATCTCAGCGTTAGAGTACGTGGTAGATCTAGAGGTTTACAGTCAATAAGATGAAGCCCAGGGGAGGTGGAGAGTCTGGATTTCATTCTTATCTTTGTATACAGAAACTGGGTTAAGATGAGGACATGCTCATAAGATTGATTTTCTTTTCCTGTAAATACAATGGAGGGATGAGTCTTTACAACTACAGAGAAACACACCCTGCCATAACAGGATCCCCACCCTGTCTCTGCTCAGTCCTTATGATAAAAGCCCTATGCTGTGGGCAATACAGATTATTTTAGATGTAGCAAATTGGAAAGGTTAAGGGGGGGATGGGGATATGTATGTAATCTGACTTACAATGCTGTCCATTCTGGCTTTCTAGGAAAATGCCTAGGACCCACATCTCATCCCAGCAATTGCTAAAATCTCTGTGTCTTATCAATATTCAGTCCAGCTGTGGGACTGGGACAGTTTCACTTTTCATTTGAAATGGTCCTATCTCTTCTCAGAAACATGATTTTAACCAAACTGTGGTCTTTACAGTATATCCTTTTCTCATTTATTTTGCAACATCGACTGTCATTAAAAAAAGACATTTACAGGAAACATTAGGGGAAAAGGCAAAAGTACAAGAATTTCCACCAGCAAGACACTCACTGGGAAAGTGAGAGACACACAGGCCAAAAAGGAAAAGAGATATTACCAAGCAAACCTAGGGGCTGACATTATTCTTTCTAAAGTCAAAATGTCATGGCAGTAGAAAGGAATGATATGCATAGCATGATATTTTAACTGGGCTGATTTATGGTTGACTCACAAGAGTTGCACAGAAACAACCCCAGTGACAGATAACTTTAATCAAGATATAGATCTTTCTCTTTCCCTCTTTATCCTTAAGACATATCATTAGCCTAAAGGTTCACTTTTGCTTTCTTTTTCTTGTTCAAGCAGTAAGAGAAGCTGGATAGGAGAAAAACAAAAATCCAATCTGTAGAACAGGGTAAGTTCTTAAAATTTAGATTTTGGACCATGTGTTTGGGAGTTCTAATTGGGGGAAAAAGTGTTGAAGTTTTTTCTTGAAAGTCCTTTAAGGTCCAGTCCAGCAGCTCAAACCAGGTTGTTCTGAAGAACAGTTTCTCATAACCAGAGAGTCTCAGTGTCCAGTGAGGAGTGAGATTGGCTCATGCACATTGCTTCAAGGCTTCATCTGAATAACAACAACGAAAAAAAAAATTCTCTTTTCTCTCTTCCTAATATCTTTTGTGTGATGATCACCTGATAATAGCCCAAATTTTGCTTGTAGCATTTTTAGTTTGGAGTTTCAAACTGCCTAGGCAAGTCTGATATTTCTTGCTACTGCAGTGCAGGGTTAACTGGGAATCATAACTATTTTTATTAGCTTCAAAAATCTGGTGCTTTATTTTTCCATCTGTTATTAATTTCTTTTAAGAGATTTCATTTTTTGAGGTGTGAAAAAGGCAAACAGATTTTTTAGGGGGGGGGGGCTTTTTTTTTTCCCCTGCAAAGCCTGATTAAAAAACATCTTTCTGCACAGAATACACTCAGCCTTTGACACTGTGGGTGTGGAACTCTTTTGAATCATGATGTGACAGAAGATAGATTTAGTACATAATTCACATTTTAGTAGGGAATGTATTTCTTTCCAAACCGTAGCTTCTTCTTACAATTTGGGTGACAGCATTTGTCATCAAAAGAAGTGTATGCATACATGTATGTAATTCTACTGTGCTAGGGAACGTGGTGCTTTGCACTGCTTAAAGGTACTGATGTCTGCATTGTGAAATCTAAAAAGAAAGTAAGTTAGCCATTGTGACACAGAGGGGGCAGGTGAATAACTCAGTACTTTCTTGCCTGCCAGCCTGTACAAAGGCAGCAGGGCTGGTGTGCTCTGAGACTGGGTAGGACCCTGTGGTGGTGCTGCTTAGTTCCCCAGGTATCACCATCTCTCATTCCCTTTACTTCTTTCTGTGTTGAGTACATCAGTTTCAAGTTTGCATATTTTATTGCCTTCCCTTCAATTTTCTGAGGCATTTAAACAAATGCCTTTTGAAGAAGCTCTTTGGTCTGGCTGCAGGAATTGTTCCTTAGAGGAAAACAGCCAGTAAAATACTTTAGAAACAAAAGAAGAAAATGAGAAAACCAGTCCTGATGGGAATGATTTACAGGCAATCTTGGTGAGATTAGCAAAAGGAATAAAAGCCAAGTCCACAAAAAGAGAAATGAGATAGTGATCTCTCTGCAAGAGACACTGTCCCAGAATTTAGTTCAGTTCAACTGAGCAGCAATAAACAAACAAACAAAAGCCAACAGAGCTTACAATATTTGGGATCACAAAAAGCTCAAAACCACTCCGAAAGTCATATTAATACTAAGCCAACAGGAGAAACAGCAAAGATTTTGAGTGAGCTTACAGCACACCTCTTAAAAAATTGCCTTGCATCCCCCTGAAGATCCATCATGAATGTACATTATGAGATTTCTGTGGCACTAGCTGACCAAAATACTTTGGTATTTTGCAAAGTACTTTCTATGCTGTGCCTTGCTTCTGTTGGATTATTTCTAGTAGTCAATGCCTTTATCAGCTCACCATCCCCATCCCTTCCTGCAAATCTTATCCTCCAAATCCACACACTCAGGTTTGTTCTTGCATGGTTATTTGGAATCTTCCACCAATTTTTTTTTTTTTTTTTTAAATTTTCTTTTTGGTAAAATTTGGTAAAAGGACAATGTGTTATTTATGACAAAATTTTAATTGGAAAATGTTTTTCAGTTTCAGGAACTTGAGGTCCAATATGGGAATAACATTGTTTCTGACTAGGTTTCAGTGTCTCCCATTAGAAAAGGATCACTGGTTTTCCACATTTTAGGCATGGCATCAGTTTTGGTGTCCTGATCTGTTAAAGAATCTGACAATGGCATAGGAATAACAGGGAACATACTTTAGGCTTATTTGTGTAAACTGTGAACATGAGTGAATTACATATTAACAAAATGCAGTCAAGTCATCTAAAGCAGTATTTGGTGCAGGACCATGATGGATATTTCTGAGCTACCTTTTTCTGTTCCAGATCTGGGCCCTCTTTGCTGCACTTCACTCGGTTATACAGACATTGTCCTAACAAGTTCAGGCTTTGCAGATTTTGCTGAGGTCCACATCTGTTATGATCCAGATCAGATTTCTGTCTACACTAATTGTCACTGCCCACTGGTTACTGCTGCGGCCAACTATTGAAGAGTTCTAGCAGTTTGCCCAGTACCTATTCATAATCATGTAGGCAAATGCTCCTTAGTTCTGTAAAAATAAAACAGATCCCTGCTTTACAATCAGCACATCCATTTTATGTTTTAAGAAGAGATTTTTCAGTGCAGCAAAGTGCTATTCATCATGGAGGCATTTCCCACACTACAAGCCAGGATCTTTTAATTAGACTCCAGGGAGGGTTGCTCCCTGGCCTGCATTTCCAGCTCAAGGGTATGGTGGAGAGAAGTTCAGCCTGAGAAACTTGTGTGGCACCTCACGTTCACTGGCAGATCTGAAAGCCTCACCTTTGGGGCCAAAACCTGTACTGCCTTTGAGTCAGTTCTTACCTCTCAATTGTCTGCATGCTTGAGTTAGCTCAAAGAGAGTTACGACATAAGGCATAAAGGGACTCAAAATCCAGCTTTTTCTGGTTGAGTTGGAAAGGACTTTAGAGGACATCTGGTTCCAACCTGCCTGCCACGGATAGGCAAAACTCTTCCACATAGTGGGGGAGAAAAAGCTAGAAATGCATAAAGGTTAATGAAAAATTATTTGTTGTATGAGGCTGTTATATAATGTCCTAAAATATAACATGGATAAGAAATCAAAACATGGAGTTCTTTTATGTTCAAGATGAAACTCTTAACTGGTATCCAATAGCTGGAATTGCTGTGAATCCATGTTGGAAGTGGGTTGAGAATATTTTAAAACAATGGGAAAAGGATAAAAATCAATGAAATGCAACAGTTTGGAAAGACTTTCCCTGAAGGAGAGATATACCTTTTAGGGTGTCCATGACCCAGTATTAATCCTACTGCTCTGATAAATGACCTTTTTTCTGCTACTTCAGAGTCAAAGTGAGAACCACTTTGCAGAGTGAATGGAGCTGGGTGAATCACATGGTCTATGGCAAGCTGTGGAGTGCTTAGTAAATGAAGTCATCCAGACAGGATTAAACACAGTTATGTCTCTGTAGCAGAGCCTTGTTTATGGAAAATGAGTTTGGGCAGTTGGCTTAGCCTAAGCACATTCTGTTCTTTTTTACCTAGGCACATAAGACTTTCTTCTGTCCCAGGCAGAAAATGTTTCTGAGTTTAGTTCAAAGAGATGGAGCTTGGAGGAAGGAGGCTGGCCTATCTGCTCCTCTGATTTCCCATAGGCTTGGCAAGCTCCTCAACACGTACAGCAGCCTGTGCCACCATTTTTTTTTTTTTTCCTAAGGAAATCCTACACTTTTTGAGGTTCCTGTGTCTTTTCCAAATGAAGCCGCCAAGAAACACAAGAAGCATATATCAGCTGCAATTAGAAAATGGTGGTATAAAATTATGTTGGTATTTTAAAGCATAAATATTCCTATTCATATGCATCTAAAATGCAGAAATACACCAGCTGTGAGTTTTTTCCTTTACTTCAGCTTATGAAAAACTCCAGGGGATCAGGAAATTTAGAGCATAAGAATGGTTTATTTTTATACCTATTTCCCTTGTCATTTCCTCTTACCATTGCAGTCCCTCTGAGAGGAACCAATTAACTTGAGACATTTTCCACATTCATTAGTATCTTCATTAAAAAAAAAAAAGGGTAGAATTGTTTCAAGACAGATATTTTGTGCCCAGTAAACTGTGATAACATTGCCTGTCAGAGTGTAGTGAATGGCAAAACTGTTGGAGAGATAATATCTGTGAATTAATAAAACTGTTACATTTTGCATCTGCACCTGTATCAAAAATAGAACAGACACCACTACAAAACAGCAGGTTAATAAATAAAATTAAATACTTTAAGAAAGCAGGGTAGTGGCCATAAATTAAAAGGTGATTTTTGATACTGTTAGAATTAGTTGCTGGAAAAGAACCTGATTACCACTTTTCAATAGAAGAATAAGGTATTGTGACTCCAGCAAAAGGCTAAAGCTATCACTTTAAAAGCTAAAACTATCAGGCAAATAAAGTGACACCAAACTATCACCGAGGCCACATGCCACAATCAGAGAGATGGGGCTGCCCCATCTGGATGCTTCTTGAGGAGTCCTGGGCCCACAGAGACACTGCTGCTGGTACTGGTGCATGTTTACTCTTCCTGTCTCTCCTCTCTTTTCTCCTGCCATTTAGTGATGCCACAGCCACCCTGCCATGATCCCAACCAGAAGCACAGGCAGGTGATGGGGACTAGCATGGTACAGGGAGGGGCAGGGAGAGCTGGTCCCTTAATATGCGTGGTCTTCTCACCTGATCTGACTGACTGGGGATATTTCTCTTGTCCCAGAAGGCTTCTTGCATGTCTGCTTTGATTTGGGCCTGATGCTTTGTTCCCTTGCTACTTGGCCTCAATGGAAAAACAAGAGGTCAGTAATAGTGTAGGAGAGAATTACTTTTGGTGGTACATATCATTCCCTGCTGTGTATCACTGTATTTCTTTGGCCATACCATTCCTTTTTACATACCACCACATCATTGCATTCCACTTTTTTATTATTGTTATTTCTAGGGGGATACATTAGCAGGTTTTTTTCCGCTGCTCTTTTTTATTTTTTTACTACTGAAGGAGCTGGAATCAGCTCAAGCTGTCCAGCCAAAAAGCATATAATATTCAGAAGTCCTCAGATTTCATAAGACCAAGGTAGATGGTTCTTAACCACTTTACTTCTTTGCTATGGAGAAATGAAGTCCAGTGCAGATTTTTCCCATCCTTCAAAACTCAAATGCTGTAGGGTCAACATTAGGCACTGAACAATAGCATACCTTGGAGCAACTCCAACAAATTTTAATTTTAAGATTAGGAATTCCTGTGTATCAGCAACACTTCATGCTACACTCCATACTCTTTGCTCTTCGCCATGCTGAGCAAGTTGTCATGAAGTTGTCAGTTCTCACTAGCAACACTTCTCTGACCCATTTACCACAAAGAACTCTACAGTCTTTTGCATGTCAGTTGCCCAGCAAGGACACATCTGGCATTGTTTTTTGGTGAAGCTCTAGAAACTTGCTCTGTAATTCCTAGCTGAATCTTTTTTCCTATTATTAGGGTTTTAAGGTTGCCAAGCACAGCCAGCATTTAAGACCTAGGTTTTGTAGCTAAACTCAAGTACATTCAACTCTGAAAGCAACTAGGGTCTAGTTGCTGCTTGAATGAAATGATTGAGTCTTTGTGCCTTCAGCTCAAGTATTAAAATTAGAGAGAGAAAGAAGACAGAAAGAAAAGTAAAGCATTTCTGATTAAGCAAACCCCAAATAAAATCAAGGAACTTATCATAATTCTTAATCTGATCTCCCAAACCTGTGGTAAGATTAGAGAGGCCTTTTTGGTTAGAAGTCTTTAGTTCCCAATACCCTGTGTCTATGAGACTTCACTCCAAAAATTCAGTGTGCTGATATGTGACAGGTTAAAGTTTTCCTGACTAAATTATCAAGATTACAGCTGCATTCAGCAACTGCTTGCAAATTATTGTTTCTCTAGGGAAAAAAAAAAGACCCTCAATTTTAGGGAAAGGGCTTGCATATGCATGGTAGTCTGTAGGTTCAGACATAGTAAAGAGATTTCTAAATGTAAAACTTAATATGGGAAATGTAATAACTGATAAACACAAGATGACATCACAAACAGCCCTGAAAATAACCTCCACCTCTCACTCATATTTGCTGCTGTAATGTAGTATCTGTTATCGTGTTGCTTTATAGGCTTCATTACACATAGAAGATAAACCTGAGCCAAGTATCTCAAGCATCTTTCAGAGTATGCAAGCACAATACCTTATAATAGAAAGTATTTCAGTTTCAGAGTGCTGAAAAGTTCTCATGTGTAAGAATGCTATGTATAGGACAGTTCACCTCAGAAATTATGTTTAGCTTTTTAAAATAATATTTTTCTGATTTTAATCAGCTTAATTCTTCAGTCTCCTGTACTTAAAATACAGGAAACAAGAATTAGACAATGGATTAAAGAGCTCATAATCACTAAAACAAAGTTTCCTCCCATGAAGTCAGAGATCTGAACCTTGCAGGAATATCAAAGTGCTGCATATATTTTCTGTGCACTAAATATTTTTTAATACCATAAAGGCTTTTAAAAATAAATACCTTAGAGCACCTAAATACCTTAGAGCACCTCCTAAAAATATTTTAACAGACACAATTTTGGGTTTCTTTCTACATTGTTGAAAAGAAGAAAAGAAATTCTGATGTAATGGAAACCAGAAAACAAAGCAAATGCTGCAGCATTCCTGTAGAAAAGTAAGCAAGCAAACAAACAAAAACCACTGTAGGCAAAGACCTACTGAGCTATCAGATTGTAATGGCAGTGAAGGGAATCACAGAAACCACACTAGAAAAGGGAAACTACATATACAGCCAAGTCAATCTCACTACCTAAAAAAAAAGATAATTAAAGCATGTGCATGTGTTCTGTGAGCTTTACTTGTCTCTGACACACATCTATGGATTTCAGTTGTTGATTAAGGATATGGAACGTTTTTCCCATTTTTGTGTGTCTGCTGCTGGCTTGAGGATATAAACTCCTTCCTTGACAGCATACTGCACAGGAGAGATGGAAGCTTGCAAAAATGAATGCTAAGTGCCCTCAAGCCAAGCTTAGAGGTGTGCATTTCAGTGTTTTCCGTGGAGCTGGCTGTGCAGTACTCAGACTGCTCTAGTCATTAGGGATACATCTGCCTTTTCCACAGGTTAAGATTAAGTGATACAGCCAGAGCACTTTACATGACAAAATGCTGGATAATAATATCTGTGAATCTTTTCTAAACTGTTGAATAACATCTGCAACTGTTCTGATGGCACAGGTGGCTTTGCAGTGGAAAGGTCAGCAAAACTTGTTATCTGCTGATTAGTGACAGAGTAGCTGCAGCTAAAGTTTGTGAGCCTTTTTTCCAATGAATTAGGACTTCAGTGATGGGATCATTGATCAGCTCCTACTGAAGTCAACCAGAATCTTTCCATTGATATTCAAGAGAAGCTGGATATAAATAGACTTACAAAGCCAGTAGTCTTTGGGAAAGTTCTTTGGCTTCAGATGGAGAAAAATGCAGCCCAATAAGGCTGTAAATATATCAGGATGGAGTTATATACTTCTGCTGGCACAGCAGACAGTTCCTTTTTATTTGGACATAAAGAGCACTTCAGGCAGCTTCTTGATTTTAGTTGGTTAGAACAGTTTCAAAGTTCACAAAATACCGCATAACAAGTGGCAGATGTGTTCCTCACTGCTGTGGGTCAACAGTGGGAAAGTTTTGAAAGAGTTTGAAAGAACTCACTGTTTGCCACATTGATGGACATTCATTGATTTGCTGCATATTCTTAGAGGTTAATTGCAACTTTAGACATAAGCATTTTGACACAGCCATGGATCAGCAAAAACTCTGATGCAGCCTTTCTTGGAGTTATTGCAGGACTGAACTTGCATTGTGTGGTTGATTGAGTCAGAGAGGCTGGGCCTTCTCCCTGTGCCTTAGATGATCCTTTAGGGAGCCATTTTCCATGTTTGCTGAAGTTTCCTGAAGAGATTAAATTTAGGGAGTAAGGCTATTACTAGAACTAGTGAAAGGGGGGTGGAAGAACCTCATAGACCTTCAGATAAAGAAAATTGCTACGGGGTTCAAGTTCTCCAGCACAAGAACATGTTAGGAGTGGGCCAAGAACAAAGACATGAAGAGATCTCTGAATTCCTCAAAGGGACCAGAGGGAATTTAACTAAATGGACACTGAGCTACCTACATCTGAAAACAAACACACTGTATGGGGAAATAGAAGTATGCTTATAGTAGGGATGGAAGGAAATTCTGTTTCCCCATTAGAACACCTGGCAATATGTCTTACACTGACCAATGTTAATGAAGCAGACTGTATTTTCATCATTACCTGATAACTCTGGCCATGCCAGTGTGTATGTGTGCATGCTAAGTCTGTATGTGTGTGTGTGTGTGTGTGTGAAAAAGGACTTTTTTTTTTTTTTTTTTTTTTTTTTTTGTCTGTCTGCACCGTCTCTTCAGTGGACAAATCTGACAAGAGGCTACCTCTGCTTCTGCATGACCTCTCCTGAGAATAAACACTGCACATAAAGCTTTGCCCTGAAAATTTTTATAGCTCCGCTAAAAATACTGTACACACACTTAAAAAGACTTCTTATCAGAAAACAATTACATGGAAGCCCTTTTAGAGTAAATTACTGTAGGAAAACATATCCTTCCTCTCCTAACACAACATCAAAACATACCATTATTACGTATGTGTTCCTGTCAGGAGTCCAACCATGTATACTGCTATATATTGAAATGTCTGTACATTAGACAGTTACATATTTTGAGCAGCTTCAGAAACTGCAAGCAGATTTTAAGTACATTCTGTGCTTCATCCTTATGGCCCAGTTCCTGTTATCCATCAGGTCTGTTTTAAAATAGGACGCGTTTTTGGTACTGCAAAGTCAACAGTGCTGGAAAGTTGGCAGGTAGGCTTGTTTAAACAACATTTCCAAGTAGTCTCCTGGCAGGTGTTTCCAGAGTACTTTGAGCACAATTCTTTGGGTGGGAGATCTGCCAAAGTACATAGCAACAGGGAAAGAGGTGTTTTCCTTTTACCGCCATTGGGACAGTGCAGTGTTTTAGATGCTGCACTGTGCATCCATTTTGGGAGCTTATTTTGGCACCCTGTCAGAACCTATACAATGGCAAAATACACAGCATCTTCCTGCCTGTTTAACAGAAGTGAGTTCCAGAATACTGACTGGTAGGTTATCTTCCTGGCAGTGGGCCAGCCTCTGACATTCCTCTTGCACCAATCTAGCCTGCCAGCCATGTAGAAACCTTTCACCTTGGAACTGCTTTCCACAGACCGTCATGCTGCAAGGGTTTGTGCAAGTTCAGAGCAAATGCTCGTCTCATAGCTGGCCAAAAGTACTGAATGGGAAGGGCAGATGGGGCAGGAGAGGGATCAGAGAAGCCTTGTCTACCTGGCACTGATTTCTGTTACAGCCAAACCTAGCTTTGCTTAATTGAAACCTGTCCTTTGGATTTGAAAAACACACAACTGGTTTTATAATCCTTCTGGCAGCCTGTTCCCTTCTCAGTATGTGTCCTGGACCTAAAATTACCCTCTATAATATCCCTGCAGAAATAGCCTTTTAGATATGTATACTCTTACCTACATTCAGATGCCCTCTGACCTAAAATAGAAACAGGTATGTGAAACTGTAAACAGACATCAAAGACTAAAGGAAATATTAACTGAGGGATATGCTGGTTTGAAATTTAACCTTCAATGCTGTACTGAAATAAGCCCTGTTCAAAGACATGGTCACAGCATGTTTGGTTGTTAAACAAGTTCTTAGTAGTCTAATACCAGAGCTGCAGCTACAGGTGACCTGCACTCATGCAGCCTTGGAACAGGCTATGGAATGTGCTCTATAGCACAAAACTGCTTTCCAAAGCCTTTAATCTAAAATCCAATTCTAGTTCTTAGCTGTAGAGAAAAAGAAACAACTGGGTCAAACCAAAACTCATGTATTTTCCTGGATATGTAGACAGCCTAATGAAAAAGTTTCAGATGTGACTTATTCCAACCACTTGAGAACCTTTCACCATTGAGGCAACTGTGTCAGCATCCATACTGCCAGTTATTTCACTCGAGCTGTTACTGGCAAACGTGAAACCTTTACAAAATTTAGTGTTTCTGCCCGGTTTAGAACTAAAACCATTACACTGGGTGACACCTCTCCATACTGCCTCTGTCCCCACACCCTTACTCTTCCCCGTACTCACCCACCACTGGCTGTACAGTGAGCTAACAATGCCTTCACCTCTCTCATTCCTAACCCTGCAAGCTGGCACAGGGACAGAAACCTGTAGTACTCTGTAAGCGGCAAACGCCAATACTGTGTGGTAAATTCTGCAGGAAGAGAAGCAGAGCGGGTGGTAACTTTTTATTGTTTCTATTTGTAAAAATCTTCATTTCCCTATTGAAATTGTCCAGCACAGGATTTTCAAGTCGTTGGAGCAGTCTGCCATCAAATCCAGCTGGCCTGGCTACAAAATGTGTGGACTGGCAAGGACCCTCCTTTGTCCTCTGTAACTGCACTGCCAACCTTCCTGTTTCACTGAGCCTGTCCTGTTTCCCACCCAAAATTCACCTTGGCCTGAGGTAGAGGCAGGCTCTTCTCTAGGGGCTTGGCTTCTCCAGTTAGTTGTGACTCCTCCTATCTCGACTTCAAAGCTCTCCCCTTATAAATATTTTATATGTGGCTATTTCCATTACTTTTCTTTGTCTTTTATGTGTAAGTAAAAGGGGAAATCTTGTTTTTTATATTATATCTTACATAAGTGAGACAGCTTAGGTATATGCCTACAGACCAGGACTGTGTGGGATCACACAGTCGGCCTGGCTTCAGACACCTCCTGCTCCAGGCTTGGAGAGCACGAGAACACTGCTAAACACTGTATGGTTTACACCATGGTTTACACCATGGTCTGAGCAGCCCTCAGGGCACTGTGACATTATAAGCATTGCAGCAAAGGGAATTTTTCAGCAGAATTGATGATAAAAACTGTCCAAAACAAAGTGCAAGGGATTACTTCAAGGAAGCCCAGCCTAGAAAGACAGTTAAATACTATACTGTAGGGGAGTATTGCAGTACCTTTTTTCTATTAAGAACTTTCTAATAAGTTCTTAATAAATTATTTTCCAGTACTTTGTGTAATAACTATTTTAATTAATGAAACAAAAGTGCCCTTTTCTCTTGTTTTGGGTTTTTTTTTTTTAGAATAACCTAAATTATCAATCATTAACTTAAGTTATCAATCATTTAATATTCTCAGAGGTTGACATTTGCTCTGATGTTGGCTCTGTCCCCAGGGTAGAGAGTAATCCAAGAAAATAAATGCCAATGTTTTCATTCTGGGTGAAGCAAAATTTGGGTGACTATTTCCAGAAATATTTATAGTACTTGCCAGCCTACATTGCTCAGATAAAAAATAGAGCAAATAATACTAGTATGGTTAAAAAAAAAAAAAAAAAAAAAAAAAAAAAAAAAAAAGCTATATTCTGAGATGTTATTGGAATCCTAAGTATTTCCAGGTGTTGTGCATGGCTTACAATAGTAAGGATAGGAATTTTCCCAGCCTCTTTTTAATTTTTGTTTTGAATTTTTCACATTGTGAAGGGTGCTAGACTCACAAGCATAGAGAATATTCATTTGTCTGTTCATTTGATTGTGTATGCTCCTGATGAATGGGCTTTTCCATTCTGATCTATGATCATATTTCTTTTTTAGACTTCATTCCTTTACATTCGAGCATTCTACCTTCTCCAGATAATGGAGCAAGATCATCACTGTTTTCTAACAAAAAATAAACTTAGTCCATTCAGGTTGAATAAATCACCACTGACATCAATGTGAACACAAACACTTGCAGTGATGATAACACTTATTAGTCATTACCAAAGTAGGCCAGATGTAGTCTAGTGACCTAAAAACCTCAGATTTACTTTATAAATCCTATAAATCTCTGGATTTCTCAACCAAAAGTTGGATCTGCTGCATCTAGCTGATTGTCAGGCTGATTGACATGCCTGTTCAAGAGAATAAGGAAATTTTATTTCCCTAACGATTTTGACTGGGCATATGCTTTCAAACAACTTGCCTTTAATTTCTGGAGTTTGTTGATAATATTACTTGTAGCTAGGAAATACTTCTCTTGGGGAAGTTGCAGTATGACTGTCGCTTTTTAAAGGAAAATATTTAAACCTATGTGATCTCAGAGATCTGCATCAGATAAACAGGCTCTTGGAAATAGATCTTTGGAAACAGAAACAGAAAATTTCAGAGCTTTTCTAAAATTCAGGGGACATTGCCTGTAATTTTCACCAGTTACTTTTGAAAGAGGAATGTTCCTGGATGTTTTATTTCCCTTACAGTTCTAGATGTAATTTTGCTCCAATGTTGGCATAGCTTTCTCTAGTGTGGGCTAGGTCTTGCAACCAAATGGAATTTCTGTGAGTGTGGTTGCAAAATGCTTTTTCTAGAGAAGCTGACAAAGAAAACACAGAAGAATGTGCTGAGTTATCAGTGGGGGGGGGGGGGGGGGGGGGGGGGGGGGGGGGGGGAATTCTGATTAATGTTTACCTCTCTGACCCTCTTCCCTCTGTTCCCTTGCTCTCTATATGCCAGCAGGAGAGGGAATCTTGTGATATATTTCTTAAACCACATGGAACAGAGACAAAAGATGGGAAAGTTCACAAAAAATTTGGATCAGGTTCCACCACTCAGCTGCTGAAATCTGGCCAGTATAGATGAAGAAGTAAATCTCCAAGGATTTTTTTTTTAGGTGATTTGGCAGGATAAGATTCTCTTGTCTTAAGAGGAGTGCTGTATGAGAGTGTTTAGGTTGCTTGGCACATCCTCAGCTGCTTTTGCTCTGTAGAAGAGATGACATGCTCCTGCTGAACATGGTGCCTTCAGAGCATGGCTTTGTTGGTGCTGTGATTCAGAGCTCTGGGCTCCCAGCACAGCAATGCACAAGGATAAGCTCATTGCATTGCAAGCACGAGGCTGACTTGAACCAGGCTCGTTCCTATGGGTTGCAGATGTTCCTCCACTGGATCACTCACAGGAGTCAGGACTCCTCGCTGATCACCTGTGTAGCACTTTGGGTTTTCACAGACCGAAGACCTGTTACTATTTTTATGTAGAACTGGGTTATCACATTGGAGTTTCTTTCTCCAGATGGAAGAAGCAGCACCACAGTCAAAACAAAAATACAGCATGAGAGCAAGGAGGGTGGCATTTTTTAACTATTTCACATGTGGGTATCTTCAGCTGCTTCACAGGTCGCCAGAATTGTCCTTGCTTATCACTAACAGCACAGCAGTAATGAAATGTGAGGATTCACCCTATGGGAAATGGATGATGAAACAAGGTTAGAGATGAGGCCATTGCAAGGCCCAATCTGCTCCTTAGTCTTTGTTTCACCTCCTTGTTTTGTATCACAATGTCCACAAACACAGAGAAAAAAACATCCTCTCTGCAATAACTCTTTGGCCACTGATAAGCAATTTTCTCTGTGTTTCCCATCATGGCGACCTAGAACCAACTTTCCTGGAGTAGTAACTAAACCTGTTTCCTCCTACTAGTGTTTGCTTTGTGAGCCCAAAGAAAAGTTCAGCTCAGTATTTTATACAAAATTTAATATACACAACTGGCCTGAGTTCATAAGAAGAAATGTATGGAATGAAACTAGAACCATTTCAAAAACGTGAAAAATATACATTCAATTAGAGGTGGATCAAGATGATTTATTTGTACAGCAGTGTTGAGAATATGTGTTGGAGAATATTGCAGTACAGTTCATCTTACTGCTAGAGGTGAATCTGAGTCACTGTGCCTGGAACTCAGAGTGAACTTTCCCAGAATTTAAGAGGAAACCTTTAGATCTCACCAGGGAGTCTTCAGTTTGTAAGGCTGCTTTTGTTGATGGTGTGGCTTTTTTAAAAAATAAGTCTCCTACCTGGAAACACCATAGGCTTTTTCATGCCATCTCCTATGGCAAGATCCAGCTGTGCAGGAATGCTTCTCCTCTCTCTTTGTCTTCTTGTGCCAGAGAAGAATGGGAGAAGATGGAAGCGGTTTTTTGTCCAAAGCAGAGAAGATCCAAGTCTCTGTCACCTCTCTCTCTGCACAGCCACTTACCATTAACACACAGGACCTGTCAGATCTTCTCCCCATCCTGACCTTTGCTGGTGGCACTGATCCTCCAAGATGTGGAGCAAGAGGGAATTTATCTCTTCTGCAGTGACAGCCCAGGTATTCACACCCTCTCACCAGACTCCTCCAGCTAAGCCAAACACATCCCTGTCTGCAGATATAGATTTGGCTGTTAGGTGCATTCTCCAACCAACCCTGTCTTCCCTGAGTGAAGCCATTTCACCATCTCCCATTTTCCAGGTTGGACTGTGCAACCTATTAATTTCAAAGCCACCTTCAAATGGTGTAAAGCAAGCTTCTCTTCTCATTTCCAACTTCCAGACATTTCATCCATCAGATAGCTACCATGAGAAACTAGACATCAGCTAACATTTGTTTTGGCTTAATATGTGTTTGCTCAAATGTTAAAATCACAGCCTGTACTTCATTTTAACCTGTTTTGTCATTTGTCCATAACTCCCTCTGACATGTTTTATAGCAGGCATTTTAGGACTTTAGGAAAAAAAGCAAATTGATGCTGTTCAGGTTGTGACCTTTAGAATGATAGGGGTGTGAGCATGAGAGTCTGGACCAAGTTTCTGAAGTAAGGTTTGTGTTATGTGTGTACTGATTCAGTAGAGAATATGTGAAATCCCATGGGAACACACCATTCATAGTTTCTTCTCAGTCACTGTGATGCCAAGATCAAACTGGTGTTTGAAGACAACTTTGTATGTTGAGCCAGAGGGTTGGACTCAATTATTTTACAGGACCTTCCAACCCAAGGTACTCTGAGTCCATGGTTCTATGCCTGGAGAGACTCATTGACCAAGAGACATTTCTATATCCCAGCAAGATTTTGCCAGTTAAAGGAACATGCTCCACATCAGGATGAACAAGAGATCACTCAGAGGAGCTACAAGCAGCATTTTATCTGCAGAATAAGCCTTAGCCTGGCATAGGAGCACTGTTATGGGACACAGGATCCCAGTGCACAAACTCTGTGCAAATTTTTTTTTATTTAAACTGTCCTTTTGCAAGATGTGGACTATTGTTGCTAAATTATAGTTTGTTGTGTTTTCTTCCTCTTTTAAATATGGAGTGGTGTTTCAAAGAAAGCAACTTTCTGTCTTATAAGCATGAGGAATAACAAACATTTTAAAGGAAGGAAATGAAAATAAGATAAAGTTATTTCAATTTCCTAGCCATGGTGCAACAGTAATAATTATATCAAAATGATGTCATTGTTGCAATAATTGTTACTATTATTAGAAAATCCTGATCTATTTTAAAGAAGACTATTGGCACCATTACCTATGTTTATAAGGCAGAACTGAGGAGAAGGATGTGACTTGTCCCAGGCTGTCCCCCAGTGACAGCTGGCAGCAGAGCCTGAGCCTTTTAAGTTTCACTCAAAGAATTTCCTTGCCCTAGCAAGGAATGGACGTGACCATTTGGTGCCCAGGACTCAACATTCATGCTGCTCCATGTTTGAAGGCATTCACTCTGGAGTAGCTCCAGTCCATGTCTGAGGACAGAGCTTTCCTTGGCTGCTGGAGCACGAGGTGCACTCCTGACCCACGATTTGCCAAGCCATGCCCAGCATTTAGGTGGAAAGCAGCTCCACCTAAAAGGCCAGGACTGTATCGGGGTTGCTATGATATATGGAGGCTGAGGTAGCATTTTGCACTGTCTCCAATGCAGTAGTTAATTTTTTGCTGGTTTTTACATTTCTGTTTCATTTTGCTTCTTTGTATTTCTTGACAGCCCTGTTGACAGACTGTGGCAAGTGCCACAGTAATTTGTAATTTGGAGGCAGAGGGAGCTCCTGGGAAACTGTGACTTGTGTTGTGGATGCTGGACGATGTCCTTTAGGCTGCCAGGCTCAGCAATGGTCCTGTTCTGTGGCAAGAGAAGGAATTTTCCTCAAAAAAAATCCAAAGTATGCTGATCCGGCTGTGAAAAACAGCTGTTTCTCTTGGTTGCTGGTAAATATTGTATAGAAAAGGACTGTTGAATGTGGTCTGAGAATTTTTCACTGCTTTTTCAATAACTGCAGTATGTGAAGTCGCAATCTCAGCTACCCAAGCATAGGTGAAAAATGCCTACCCTGTCAAAAATCGATTTAACTAAACCCAACCATGATATACAGAGCAAAGACCAGTCCTTGGAGGTTTCTACACACTGCCATAACTTCAGGCTAAACAAGTCTGAACCAAGAAGTGTTTTGTCCCAGGACTGTATATTTTATGGGAAGTTGATGCTTATTTTCCATGGGAAGCTAATTTTTCCAAAGGACAGTTTCAGCCTGGCAGCTCAGCACAGTGCTGCTGTGACAAGCTGCTCTTTTAGCAGCACTGACAGATTTTTTGAGAAATATTTATTTTTTCAACTAAGTCATGAGGCTGGTGACAGGTACATCATGGAATGAAACAGAATGCATGGAAGCACACAAGAAAACATGGGTGTTGGAGCACAGCCCTTTTCACCAACATAGGACACATGTTGAAGCCACATCTGTGCAGCTCAGTAGAAAGATATTAATTATGGTGTAGTCCAAGTTTGCTGACCAAAATAAAGATCTTGAATGGAAAAGTTTCTGTCAGGTAGACTCAGAGGCTATTTTTTAGGGAGATTTTTTTTTTTTGCCAATATGTAAGATGTAAATGATTTTGCTTGATCCAGACCTGGATTTTGTGGGCTAAAAATATATATACCAAGGCAAAATTACCTTCCACCTCAAATCCTGACCTTTGGGAGAGACAAAAGTTTGATGCCAGTGAAAAAAAATCTCCTGTTCAGCTTTTAACCAGGCTGACACATCTAAAGGCTGAATGCATCTCAAAATAGAGAACTAAGTTAAAAACAATTCAAGAGGCTTAAAGGCACAGTCACACAAATTAAATGTCTTCTGCAACTGCTGTGTTTCAAACTGTCTTATTCTAGCAAATATGAAATGCGACATCTGAATTTGAACAGTTACTCAAAATACTGTCTAATAAAATGGATTTCTCAGATGAATCAGGCCATAAACATCTCATAATGCATTGTCTGGCATTTTGGTTTCTCCTTCCTCATTTTCCCCATGTACCATGAGGCCTCAGCCAGTGCCAGCTGCAGTGGTGCTCTCTGGGAAACAATGACTAGAAATTTGTGATTGCACATCCCAGAGAACTTTTTTGCAGATACCTTCCAAGTAAATGGATACCAGTCACTGAGAGATGCCCAGAACCAGCAGATAAATGGCACAAAGTGTACCCAGTCACAAAGATCAGCTTCAGAACACCAGCTCATCCCAAATCCCTTCCTTTAGGCTGTCAGTGACCCCAATCATTAGTCTCCCACAAAGTTCTGTCTTATGGATGGAAGCTGGCATATGCTTTCTATTTCTTGTTTTTGTTGCTGTATATGGCCAATTCACCCACAAAATTCTCTGTGGGCATAAGAAACTAATTGCATCCAATGCTATAGCCCCTTTGTGCACTGCAGATTATTTCAGCACTGGTGAAAGTTTATACATAACCTCAAATCCTCAGGGAATAGAATTCAAGAGATACCCAATGATCACGGATCTCTAGAAACTGCTCTGGATTTTGAATCATTGGCTTGTAAGACCACCTCTTTAATGAAAAAAAAGGGGAAACTTTCAAAAACTTAATGTGAATTAATATTTATCAAAAACTTCCCTCTAGTCCCCTAATCATAAATTTCTGTAAATTTATAGCAGCATTACAAAAACAGTTACATACCAAACTGGCCACCAGCTGAATTTAGGACTGTGCACTCTGTGAGGGCTGAAAATTGTAACACATAAAGCGTTGTTTGTAGCTGCTGAATTGGTTCACACCCTGCTGTATTGACTTCACACAGCTGTTACTCGGAAAATCATTCAGGCACGTTGGAAAAGCAATGAAGTCAGTGGTTAAACATGATGCAGGTTTTACAGGACAGGATTGATTAGGCAATTCCATTGGTTGTTCTGTCAATTAGGCACCAGAAAGTAGCTGAGTTCATGAACAGGTGAATACATTCCTCATCACTCAGGAAGGCTGATGTGCCCAGCATGACCATATTTTTATATCTGTTGGTACAGGTATAAAAGTGGTGGCAAGTATGGTCCTCTGCTTTTCCTTTTGTGCCATCCTGAGACAGGACCCTTCTCTCTGACCTGTGGCTATGCCCATACTGGTGGTTTAAAGGAAACAAAATCATTCACCCTGTAAAGACACCAAAATGGTCCTTTGTGAAGTTTCACCCTATGCCTATTACAGCTTTCCCAGGTGATGCCCCAGTATGACTGGGGAGGTAGAACACTCCAGAAGCTCTTCCCCGCAGGCAGATGGTCCTGGGGCCAGGGACAACCCCAGGATCATTTTGTTTTCTGGTACAGGCACAGCTCCAGCATACAGATTTCCAATTGGTGTAAAAACGTCATGCTGGGGCCTGCAGGATTCTGGAATTGTAAAATGATACATTTTCTGCAGAATGATTTCCACTCATTCTCCAGGCTCATCAGATTGTACCAGGAATGTGGCAGGTTGTCCCAACAGAACATAATATTACTGTTGCAGTGACCCCTTGAAAGCCCTGAAGTGCAAAATACTTTGCAAACATATTGCTAAAAGAATGTTCCCACCTTTAAAATATTTATAATATAAGCAGGACAAGAACCAACAAGGATATAGATGGTCAGGAAGTAATGGGATTATCTTGGAAGGCACCTCAGGAAAGGCACTGCTCAGCTGTAAGCACTGCCACATTTTTTGTGGCATGACAGGGTTTTTTTTCCAAAACATGGACAGACATTTTCATGTCTGAGCAAGGGTATCATGAAGCTTGTAGCTCAGTCTTCACACATTTTCTCAAATAAAGTAAAGCATGCTGAGATGCATAAAGGAAGAGCCATTGATGCAAAACCCTTCTCTCCCCCAAACAGCAAATGTCAGGACACACCTCCTGGGACTCCATGCTCTTGGTATCTCCCTACATTTTGTAGTAAATGAGTTACATTTACACATTTTTTCCTTTTCCTGGCAGCCCTGCCAACTCCCTGCTGTGTTCTATTCCTCTTTTGCCTCATCACCACCAGTGGTGGAGGCCAAACACTCTTCATTATGTGCAACCTCATGATGTCCAGATTTAGTCCTTGCTGATGTTTTTGCAGCTCCATTAATTCAGATGGGTTTTGACAAATCCAGCAAAACATAACTGCCTCTGAGGATGCGGTCATGACTCAGTGTTTGAGAAGACAGCAAAACTCAGAGTCACAGCTCTTGGAAACATGTAATGAAATCACTTTTAAAAGTATAATCCTAATTCTCACTTTTGCAGAGTAAGGCAAACCCTTCAGTTTCAATTATTCTTTAATTTCTTCAAAGCCAGCTTTATAATCATTGATGCCCAGCTCTGAGTTTTGCATAGTTAAATACAAATTTATGAAACCCAAAATTTGTAAATTATATTAGTATATCTGTCCCAAAAATCATCTCAAAAATCCTTCTGACTTAACTCCAGTATAACTAGTGACCCTCAGCTTGTTTTATGCTCTGTGGAGAAAAAAAAGGAGCTTCAACATCTTGGATCGTTAAATTCATCTGGTGCTTTCTAGCAAAATGAATTTTTTTTCCTAAGAGTATTATTCTTTCTATGAGGAGAGAGAGCCAAGGGCAACTCACTGTGTAGTCTTCACCTAAAGTTGGTGAAATTCAGTTTATTCAAAAAGTAGCACAACTGAGTTTGGTTATTAAATTTCATGTTTATTCCTTTAAAGAGCATCCCATTTTTGCTGACTAGAGATGTGACTATCCTGTCATACTTGTGAGCACAGATGAGTGGTTTCATATCTTGTTGGTATCTTGATACCTCTCTCTTTCTGCAGTTGTGCTTTTCACCCTAAAATATTTCTTCCTTTTTCCCATTCCTTCCTTTTTCCCATTCCCTTCTGCTAAAAAACAAGAGTTTGTGATATTGCTTATCCTAGCTAAGCCAGGAATAACCTCATACACAGCTTTCCAAAGATTTATACTGGTTTTCTCTACTTCTCATTTGCATAGTCAATGAACTCAGCAAACTCCATCTCAGGAGCTAAGAGAGTGAGATAATTCTGGGCAAGTAGGAGCTGTGAAGACAAGTAAAACATCCCAAAAAACCCCATGGTTAATGTTCTTTATAGAAGGGGTTAACCCTTCCTACAAGCACAAGGTTTCCCTCTCCTTCAGGGGCCAAGGTGGATCAAACACTGTAGCTCAATCTATTATTGAACCATGAAGGAAAAGACAAGCAGTGAAAGCCACTGCAATGAGCAGTGGTGGAAGGTCTGAAGATCTGCCCTTGGGATATCTCTTGAAACCTTCTTACAACCCTTCCTGAACAGCCATCAGCGAGTTCATTGATGGCACCTGGGGAAAATAAAGAAAACCAGATGAACCACAACAAATCAGCACCATCAGTGCCAGAGGAGAGGGAATTGCTCTCCCTCCAAGCACGGTGGATTTATGGCTTCTGTGTGTCTGACCTCACACTGGGCACTTGCAGAGTGGTGCACTGCCATGGTATTTACAGTCCCTTGCCTCATCCATGGATAGGCACTGCTGTGCTGACCCAAATCACTGGGAAATATAATACAGGAACACAAGCATGTCCTGCTGAAATACTCCTTGATTTTATAGAATCTCTTTACTTGAGATTCTATAAAATGTTGGCCTGAACAACTTGATAAATAGCTTCAAATCACAATTGCTGTTTCATAATAAAAAGTGCATGTGGAGAGGAGATTAAAAAAGAACTGGAAGCTTTTCATTCTTAGATACCTTGTATGCTGAATTGCATACATAAAAGTGCATTTTGTAATTAATTTTTTTCCAAGTATCCATCCAACTTTTATTCTCAAATAATTTTTCTAAGTGACATATTTAATGTGTAATAACACATATTGACTTTCTTATGAATCTAAGCCAGGATGCAGGATGCCTTCATCTGGTTTCCTCCCTAAACTGCCTTAAAGCTCAATAAATCTGTGACTATTTCCTTTCTGAAGCCTCAGAGAATATAGAATTACTTCTCAATTCCTCAAGCCCAGAGCCTTCAGTGTGCCTGATGGAGAGCCAAGATCAGAATGGAATTGCTGTAATTGGAAAGTGAAACAAAAATAGTCCCCTGAAAAGGGGGAAAGCACAATGACAAAAGCAAGTCCCATTTGGAATTGCAGCATGATGGCTATCAGACATCGTGGTGAAATGTGTGTTTGCCTCAACAAACTGTTCAAACAGTAGTGACTGTCAGATGGTTCCCTTCATAACCCATCATTGACAAAAACTCTGCAACAGCACTTGATGTAGTCAGGGCCCAATGCAGTTTACTTTTCTCATTATACAGTCAGCAGTTCCTTATTTTTCCAGAAAAGGGATACATTATGTTTCAGCTTTAATTTTATATAGTCATCCTCCCCACAGTTTTACTGTGTGATTCATGTCATATTAAGCTCCCTGCCTGGCATAACTTTTATTGAGCATTAGGTTACTACTGGCTTTGAAGGACAATTTCCTCTGCACTTGCAGGTTCAGTCTAAGGGAAGCAAGGAGCTGCCCTGGCCACTGCCCACCTTTGCAAGGATCTGTGACTGCAATGCATGGTGCAGTGTGTGCAGTTTCAGTTTCCAACACCAAAGGAACAGGTTTTTGTTGCGTTCCCCCACCCCTTTCTATCTATGGAGAAATAAAAGCAGTGTGTTTGACCACTCTTTCGTTTGTGTTCACATGAGGATCAAAGTGCATTTACATAAATCCAATGTCTGTGCAAAACCACCTTCTCCTGCTCTCCCATGCAGGGGATTTCCAAGGGGAGAGGCTGTTAATTTTGGTTTTTCTGTGCATAGCAACAGAGATGGAGCTCAGGCAGACTGTTTAGCAAAAGTCCTCATATATAAGACCTCAAATATGTCCTTAATGATCCAGGTTTTTTACAGCTTATTGCCCTGTATCCATTTGCAGACAGACTACTGGCAGAATTTTGAAGAAGGAAGGTTTTTGTGATATGTTAAACAGGTTGATGTTATAAAGAAATGAAGATTATCTTTCTTCATCAAGATCATAACTTGATAGTGGTGCTCAGGGAGATCTCTGATGTTGCAGAAATGAAGGTAGTGAATCCATCTATGAGAATCTACCCCAGGACTCCACCATCCTTGAATTCCTGATCTGCCATCCAGATCTGTAGTTAGATCTGTGGCTATGTCACATTAGGGTCTTTTCAGGCATTTCAGTGCCTCACTACACACCCAAATGATGCTGCACAGATACCCTGCATTCCACTGTACTAATCACTGGCTCTACAGCTCTTCCACTAAATAGAAGGAAGGAAAATTAGTCAGTTTGAGAGTGCCCTTATCAAATTCACTTTGCTTAACATCCTTGTAGATTCAAAGCAAGATCTGTAGGCATATCACTGAGGTTTAACAATCCCTCTCCTTTCTGCTGTACACTCCAAGCTTTAAGAAACTAAACCATTAAAATATGTGTTTCTCTCACAGCATGGACACTTGGCTCTAAGCATTACTTAAAGGACATGGGTAAACACAGGAAAAGTTGTCCCAGCAGGAGGGAAATGATTGTGGGGACAGTATGTTCTGACAGCAATTCAGGTTACAGAGGAGGTAGTGGCAAATAATGAGTTGTTTTATTTAAATAGTCAGCAGGTTTCAGTCCAGAGAACAATGGAATCTGCTCCCACAGTGCTTTGTACACATGCAGAGAGCTCCATTTGGTCAAGCCAACAGAGACAAGAAAAAGGCAGATAACATCTCTGAGAGAGACACTGGGGCTGAGAGATTGGCCCTGGTTCTCCTTTTGCCCACAGCACAGAAAGTCACTTAAGGTGAGTGGCAGTACTCCATGGCAAAGCTGGAAAGCAGAGAGGCAAGTTTGGGCTTTTCCAGCCTCAGGGTAGTTCTTATTTTTCATTTAAACACCTGTGAGGTTCTCAGGCCAAGATCCATAGCCATGCTTGGTCGGGAGGGAGACATGGCACAGGGACTGGAGAGGGCAGTGAAGCACCCAAACCCTGATGGGGATCCAGCCCTTGGCTGTGCAGGGGTATGAAAAAGGGTTTAGCAGCAGATGGACAAGAAGAGGCCTTCCTAGGGAAGAATGGGACTAATCTCTTCTAAATAAACTCATTTTTTGCTGCCTTCTTATTTCTCTGTTGATTTCACTTTTCCTTTCTTTCCATCATCTCCATCTCTATCTCTGTATCTCCATATCTCCATCTCCATCATCTCCAGCCTCACATCCATCTGCATGCCCTCTGGGCAGCCCACAGTCTCTGCCCACACTCTTTGCTGCCTCCTTGAAGCAGCTTCCAGCATCAGTGGCCCTGCCCAAGCCATAGGCAGCTTGCACTTTGATTCCTGGTACTCCTTTGGCATCCGCACATCCCACCCACTGAAGTTCCATGGACTTTAGGCCTCCTCTGTGAGGAATGAGGTTTTGGAAGATGGTCAATTTGCCCATTGACTATTCTTTTAAGAAAAGCAAGTACACTGGTAGACACAGGGGTACCTTTTCAGGTCTTGAGGAAACTTAGCAGCACACTTCAAAACTAAGCAGGGGCTGCGAGCAATTTCTGTCTTCTTCCATCCAGTTTAGCTTAATTAGAGGAAGGGAGTTGAGACAAAAAGATGTGGTCTTTAGCAAGTGAGGCAGAAACTTCAAAAGCCGTTGTGAGACAGACAAGATCACCTGTAAATCCAAAAAAATAATCTGGAGAAGAATTGTTGGGGAAAATGAAGTAAATGAGTCTCCACCTCCATGAAATCTGTGATTTTCAGTATCCAGTTGAGTAGTTAATGTAGTTTACATAAATGAACTCCCATACTGATTACGTTTGCTCATAGCAGTATCCCAACCCTACCTGTTTTCCAGGAAGATGTTTTCCTTACAGGGAGAGTGTGGAAAGTAGTTTCCCATCATTTGGTTCTCTCTGACTGAGAGATCACTCCTTAAGAAAAGCAATAAGCCATTCTCCATGTTTCCCTGGGGACAAGAAGAGGAGGGTTGACCCTGTAAGTAGAAAGATTACAGGTAGGTATTAGGAGAAAGGCCAGTGTCTGAGTTGGGGCAAGGCATGTAGTCCCTAGATTTTCAGGAGATTTTCAAAAAGGGATTAGAGAAATCTCTGTAAGAAGTTGGCCAGGTCTAACTGATCTAACCTTGGGGTAGGGAAAGATGAAATGGCTTTTGAAGCTCTCTTCCAGCCTTGTTTTCCATTTCTCCACCTACAAAATACATTCAAACAACTGTGATGTCTTTCTTTCCTGTGTTCCCTCAAGAAGCAGTTGGGAAGCTGTCTGTCCATTCAGCAGAAAGTTGCCTTTCAAGCTCTTGAACACATGAGCTGGCTGCCATCCCTTTTGACTAAGACTCTTAGAGAGGTAACTTGCAGTCTGATGAGATTACCAGCCAGCAGGGGTGTTCTTGGATGTGGGGAGCATGCTCCCCTCCTTGGGGAGTGAGAAATGTTTGTGTGTTTCACAGATACCACCAAAAAAATCCACCCTGAGGGGGGAACAATTATGGTCCCTACAACTGAGTGATGTTTATGATCAACAAAATTGATTGGGGTAGTTTTCAGAGAAGCAAATCTGAGATGAAAGGTTCCACATCATATTATCAACCACCCAATTCAAGTGTGCCAACACTGACAGGCACCCTTTGGAAACACATAGAGTTCAATTATTTTGGTTAAATTACCACATCCATGGCAAATTAGAGGCTGTCTATTGGAAAATATCTCCTCTCAATCCTGCCATTTTTTTGTTCTTCAGTTATGTTCCCAGCATTTTTCCTTCCTGGCAAAGGCCCAGTGTTTTTTGGGAAGGACTAAAGATAGGCTTTATCTCCACAGAACGCTATTTAGTGGTTGGACAAGGTTGCAATTAGACAGTGTGGTCTTCAGTTCCACTGCAGACCTGTGATACCAAGCTTTCAGCATGTCCTACAATATTGGATCCAGATCTGAGCCTTGCCAGACCAAAGCAGTGCAGAAAACTGCTGCTGGAGGCAAGTGATAAGGGCTGTGTGGTTCCAGGCTATCAGAAGCTGCTCCTTATCTGGAGTGTCTTCAAGGGGCTTGGAGAGGGAGGGAGAAATGCACTGACTTTGAACTCTGATGAACAGGAGAATCCATTTCTGCCCATAAACTCACAAGAGGACCAGGGCGAGAAGTCGGGAAGGGAAGGGAAGGGAAGGGAAGGGAAGGGAAGGGAAGGGAAGGGAAGGGAAGGGAAGGGAAGATCATACTTTGCTGAAAACAGGGAAGCTCTGCCCAGAGGCATCAGCTTGGCTGTCAAAAGCTGTGCATGTGTGTTAGCCCAGCACTCAGCAACCCTCTTCAGTCAAAAAACAGGGGGGTTTAAAACTCTCCAACCTTTCCAAGCAGTGTAGAGAGACTAGAGATGGAGCCAAAAAAATTAAGCAGAGGTGCAAGTACCTGCTTCTTTTCTCATTACTCTTGCATATTTGAGACTTGATTTATCTGTTTCATTCTGCAATGTCTTTATCCTCGATGGGCACAGGAGAGGTCACTTAAAACCTGTGCTCACCATGATACACATCCCACAGCAAACATTTCACTGCCTGGAGAGGTGAGCTGGGAGCTCACACTCACATTTAGAAATCACTGACCTCCTTGGGCAGAACAGGAACATCTCAGAGTAGGTGCTGTCCCACTAACTCATGCCTCTGGTGCCTGTGCTGGGACCTGTCCTGTGCCTTGTGGGGAGGGACAAATACACTTCTCCCAGTACTGTACTGTCTAATCATTTCCCAGCTTTTGATGTGCTTATCATCACATCACTCTGGTATGGAGTTAGAGGTGAGAAACTGACGCACAAAGACTCAGGTCAGGTTTTGAAAAGATTATGGTTGGATAGACACTTTGTTTCCATTTTAAAAACCCTGTCCCACAGAAATTACCCAAGAAAGTTATGATAGAACAGGGATTTTTGCTACCTAAGCCCTCTCTCAAGGCACAGCACTATTCCTGACTTTAAAAGGCTTTTTCGTCATTTTAATTTAGTGAAATTACCATCTTAGACTTCAAAACATCAACAAAATCATATAAATATTTCTGAACCCAATGACACCCACATTCAAATTAAATGGAGTTTTCTAATATTATAGTTAAGGTTTCCTTAGCACACATGTCACTATGATATGTGTCTCTCACTGCATATGAAAAGGCCTGGAGAGGGAAAAAGACAATATAGTAAAAAACAGACAAATTAAACAAGAGCCACAGAATTATTTTGGTAGTATCTAAACTATTTAAACTCAATTACATTACATAATCAGAGACTGCTCAATTTATTTCTTTTTTTCCACAAGTATTCAGGTTTTCTAAATCCTAACTCAGATTCCCTCTAAATAGTCATAGCTCTCTTTAACAGTACTCTAACATGTAAAACAAGTAAGGGGAAAAAAGGGATTGAACAAAGTTATTAAGAAAGGTAAACTTTTTAATCCATAATCTGTGCAGGCTGTATTATTTCTTGATGGCCACAGGCTTGTTTGAAAGCATACAGAAAGGATGAATGAACCCCATAGAAAACTTTTGGTTCAATCAGTTCAGCTTTCAAAGCCAGATGAAACCTGAAAATTTTCATTTACTTCAGGGAATTTGTGAAGAGAGAGATTCTCACCAAAGGCAGAGATTTTACATTAACCTTTAGGTCAGACCAATGTTGCATTATTAGTATTATTTAATTAACAAAATTCATGCTTTGAAACTCTAAATATTTGCAAATTCATACCCTATAATGACTTTCATTCATTATTATTTATCTAGGGCTGGAGTCAGCCTGTAGCAGCTCTTATTTCCCGCCACAGGAACAGCTGGGGGAAACAATCCAGTCACTTTCTTTAGGTGTTTAAATGGGAGCAGAGCTCGTCCAGAAATCTGGCTCCAATTATGAGCACTACATGCTTTGAAAATCTGACCCTCGCCTTCAGTGTCAGCAAGACATTTCCCAAACAAGCCTGATGATAATGCAGAATCATACAGGCAAAGCTCTCCTGGCACACACACAGGACCCTGGGGTGGGATCACACCTCTCCACGCCACCAGACAACAGGGGTTAGCAGGGCTTGGCAGCACAGGCACAGCAGCTAGCCAAAGACCCCCAGCTGGCCACCAGACCCACACCAATTTGCCACCAAAATTATAATTTTATAGTATCATTTTGAAAAAACACACTCAAACTATATCATTTAACTTAAAGGATTTTTTTGTTTTCTGTGTGCAAGTGACTCCTTCACCTTTGTCCTCATTGCTTTGGATGGCCTGAAGGAAAACACTTCACCTCTCTCCAGCTCTGTTCTGTTGATGGTTAAAAGGGAAAGTGATGCTGATGTGCTTTGCAAGTGCTTGGAGATTAAAATGCCCACACTCCTGAGTGATGGAGAGAGCCTATGGGTTTGTTCACAGGAACTAATAAAGCTTTCAGTACTGCACCCTGCCACTGTACCTGCAACACTTGGGAAAATATTCACTGATAGTTTTTTGAAGCAGTGTTTCTCATATCAATCCATCTACCTGCCAAGTCTCCAAGACCATGGGGAAGTAATTGAAATGTGCATGACTAGTTCCTGTGAGTACAGCAGCAGCAGGAAATTAATCTGGGTAATGACATCTCATAAATACTGTTCGAAGCTCAGAAATCACCATTTTGCTGTCCTTTTCCTCTGCCTCTTCCTCCTATATCAGAGCCACATGGCAAATCTGGAGATGAGTTTCATCCTCCTTCCTGGTATGAGTGTGACCAGGTTTTGGGGAGGAGCAGAGCAGGGCAGCAGAAGGCTTGGTTTATCTTTGTGCCACAACACAGGGGCAAAAGCAGTGCCAGGAAGGGGGTGGTGAGTTTTGCACAGACCCAGTGTGAGAACTGATCATTAAATGGGGTGGCAAATGAATCAGACAGGTGGGAACATGCACTTTCTCAGGAAAAGCCATGCTCCTCCTGTGGGTTTTAATAAAGGACTTCTAGAGTTGGCACCCCAGAGATGGGGCTGCACTTTCTCCTGCCAATGCCAGAGCTCGCAGGGAGGCCTGCACGGATGTGCACCCACACGCAGCAGTCCTGCCTCGGGGTGCCATTGTGGGCACGGACTGTGGTGTCCCTTTGCTGTGCAGGCTGTCACAGCATCCATCCTTGCCATCCCACCTCTGGAATCCCCCCATCTGCTTCCAAGAGCCAGCAGTGCTTCCACTTCGGTGGGAAGTACAAGAAACCCTCTAGTGGACACTTGGAGCGGGTTTGGGTTCCACAGTGTGAATATTTTCATTGCTTTTTGGATTTTATGCCATTTTGGTCTTGAAAAGACTATTCTCTAGGGACACACATAAATCCTTATCATGTGGGGGTTTTGACTTTGCTTTCAGCCACAACTCATGCCAATGCCCTGAGCTGGGCACAGATCTGTTTTTCACCAGGGCTGGAAGCTGTGCCATGGGTAGTGAAGGCCAAAAATCATAGAAACGTAGAATCATTTAGGTTGGAAAAGAGTTCTACCATCATCAAGTCCAAACATTAACTGAGCACCAGCCTGTTCACCACTGAACCCTGCCCCCAAGCGCCCCCATCCACACACACTTTTTGAACACTTCCACAGATGGCTACTCCACCCCTTCCCTGGGGAGCCTGTTGCACCCTTTCAGTGAACAAACTTTCTCTAATATCCAACCTAAATTTCTCCTGGTGCCATTTGAGGCCACTTCCTCTTTTATTTTTCTATTTTTTCTTGTAACTTGGGGGAAGAAGCCAACCGCCACCTCACTAGAACCTCCTGTCAGGGAGTTGTAGACAGTGAGAAGGTCCCCATGAGTCTCTGTTTTCTCCAGGCTGAACATCCCCAGATGCCTCAGCCATCCCTCATAAAACCTGTGCTCCAGACCCTTCCCCAGCTCCATTCCCTACTTGGGACACGCTCCAGGACCTGCACATCCTTCTTGTCATGCAGGGCACAAAACTGGACATAGAATTTGAGGTGCAGCCAGGGGTCAATATCCAGGTGGCAACATGGAGACCTGGGCTGCTCTCTACTAGCTGTGGACTAAACAGGGGATTTTTAGAGCTACTCAGGCATGTAACTATGTAAGTACCCAAGATTTCCCCTCTGCATCCCTTCAAATCCAAATACCTTGGAGACTTTCCTGAAAATCTTTTAGTAGTTTAAAGAGCCTTTGTAGCTCATTCAGTGCTAGGTAAGAGCCTTGCCAGGGTACCAGGCTCAAGCATTTTCTCTCAGGCCAATGGTAAGGGCTGGATAGGATAAAGATTTTATCATATGAAGTTTCTAGTGTTGCAAAATCCGGCTTTTCCTGGGCATTTGAATTCCTGCAGATTTTATTTTTGGCCGAGCTGGATATCCTTCACTGTGAGATACATTTATCTGAGCTGCTGCTTTGTCAGCCTAAAGCCCTCCCAGAAAAGCCATGACTATCAGGGTGCCTTCACACTGAGAGCAAATGCAAAATCTGTAAGGCTCTGTGACTCTCCTTTCTCCAGCAGGGAGTTGTTAATGAGCACCACCACAGCTCAGCCCTCTTATCCTGAAGAAGGGATACTGCAAAGGGCCACTGCTTTGGACACCGCAGGGACTGAGGCCAGCACAAAGATGCCAGGTCAATTTTAGCTTGGTGTGTCAGAGAGCTGCACACCTGTCCTCATGTACAAGTCACTACACCTCCTCTGTTCCAGCAGCAAATGAGGAGCTGGAAGCTTCTTTGGTTTTCCTTTTTCATGATACAACATACACAGTCCTTAAAGCAGAAAAACAGCTGGAGGTATCCAGATAAGAGTCTCACTGGTGGAGCCTTGGAAGGGCCCAGAGGTGCTGGGACAGTGTGCTGGGGGTGCTGCTGGAGGAAGGAGAGGTTGAAGCAGAAGATAATGAATGTTCCAAGTGCAGCTCCAAGATTTTCCACTTTTTGGTAACCTCAATACCTTCTGTGTTCTGTGCTGGTTCCAGAGCTGGCCCTGGGTGCCAGACTGGCTCAGCAAAGGGCTCTTGGCTTGAGGCTCCCCAGAGAGATGGAGCTGTGCCTTCTGCTGTGCAGAGCATTGTCCTCCTGGTGCCCACTGAAACCAGACTCCAAAGCACAGCTGGCAGCTCATCCTTTGCACAGCCACCCTTCCCTCTTGCTGCCCATCATTTCTTCCCCACCTGAACTCTTTTTCAGGGGTTGAGACACCCAAGGTCCTTTGACTTAGAGAGTGCAAACGTTCCTTTTTCCATCTCTGGGGCCACTCCTGCCTTCCCCAGGCCATGTGTACGAACAAGGGCCTATTTCAACTCTTTTGAATACAACTGCTCCAGTGTGGGTAAAGTATTTAAACTGAATTGCAGTAATGAGTCAGACACAGTGCAGCACCACACCTATGGGCTCTATGGCTGGGGCTCCTCTAGAGGAAGCAAAAGGCGTTTTTTCCTCTTTGAGTTTGTTCCTGAATTTTATCCTATTCCTATTTTAAGCAAATACATACACTAGTCCAAGTAGGTACAGCAGTCTGCTGCACCAGAGCAGACTTAACAGGGGTCTCTTAGTTTTTGCAAAGGCATTAAGGTGGCGACTGAGCTGCCATGGCTCAGTGAGAACCTTAGAAAGGATGCTTGTCACATAGAAAATAATGTTAACAAATTAGAGCAATTAAATTTAGGATGTGGTATGTCAGAAACCAAAGAAAAATGCAGCTGCTGGCATCATATTGGAGTGCATTTATCACATAATGTCAAGGGGAATCCCTATAGATAGAGGGATCTTTCACTGTGCACAGAAAATGAAACTTTCAGGTCCTCACGGGTTATAAATGGGACCGTTGTTGACTTTCTTCATGCAAAGCTTGCCTGCTCCCCAGCAAAATCTCAACAATCCCAGAAAAAAAATCACTCAAGTAGATTATTTCCCCATTGAGACCCACTTTTCAGGCACAGCCATGTTCTCTCCCAGCCTGTGCTGCAGTCAAAGTGCCTTTTGTATATCCCTCCAAAATAGTTTATTCTTCTCTAGCAAACAACATCATTTAGCACTAGCTGGAGGAGCTGAGCGGTCTCAAGTTAGCAAAACCAGATGTATTTGAATCACCTGTCAAAATCAGAGGCCAACACTTGATCTATGGCAAGGTAATGAAAAGAGTCACTCATTCATTAATAGCGTGGAGCCGTCGGAGCGCTGCAAATCACGGCATGGGATATTGTATGAATGTGTCAATGTTACTGATATCCAGGGGCCTGTTACTGAAACATGCACTGATGAAAGGCTTCATGTGTGCACCCAGAAACAAGCCAATAAAGCCCTGCTCCTTGCAGGAAAACAAAAACAAGATCTGAAAAGGCAGTGCAGAGTTATAACAACAGTCTCCTGTTACCTTTTTTGCTATCACTGGAGCAAGACACTGGACTTGAGAGACTTTTTTAATTATTTTTCTAAACATTTTTTACAGACTTAACGGCCTACCTCCAAGGTCATGCCATCAAGAGGCCGAAGTGATGACTCAGATGCCATCAGTGAGTTTAACACCCTGTCTTGTGCTGTTATTTATAGCTGGTTTATAGCCGTGTTTTTGAGGCCCCAGCTGAGGCAGAGCCTCCGTGCATGAAGTCTTATACAAACACACAGGGAGGACAGCCCTGGCCAAGGGTTCACAGTCTGTAAAAAAGGGGCTGCAAAGTGCCTCTAGGGTATGGCCAGTGGCATACAGAACATTTCCAGGAGACACACAGAATCATCTCTGCAGCCTGGAGGAGACACTTCCTTGTGAAGGCAAGAAATCACCGCCACAATGACAAATGGGGGTGCCAGTGAGAGGGAATGTGCAGGGGAAACACTTGGAGGCATTGGCCAGAAGTCTGCAGTCAGAGGCAGATTAGACACAGTCTGATGTTCGTGCAATGGATTGTCTTGATTGAAGGCATTTTCTGCTCCATCTGGTGAGCTGAAGTTTGATTTCTCTGGTCTGAATGCTGTGACCAACAGTGAAAAAGGTGATGAAGGACATGCTCAAGGTCACACTGAATTAGACATTCAGACAGGAATAAAACTCCTCAGCCCCATCTAGATGCCAAGGCAAATAGTGCTGGAGGATGCAGTTGACCATTAATAAACACCCTCTTGATATTCTTACAGGATTTGAATGGTCTTCTGATGAAAAGATTAGGAAACATACAGAATCATATCTGTAGTTAGCATCCATCAGAAAAGCCAGCTTCTCTGAATTTAGATGTTAAAATTCGACACCAGGCTACACCAACTGAGGATTTGGCCCTCTATTCTTGGGGAGCTTTTTACAGTGGAAGAATGTGCATACACTTAGGCAGCTTGCTCGCTTTGTATTTTAAGATCAAGATTTGTTCCAGATTGGTAATTAAGTTTAGCTCTTTCGGTGACAGGAACTGCTCTGACAGCTGCAAATCATAATAATATCATTTGTGTACATTTGTGCCTACATGCTTGTGCATTTTTGCTGTTGTAGCTAAGAATACAGTCAGTGACTTAAGTACATTACACTGTATCTTGAAATTGTTTTTGCAAACAGGGCTTGCAAAGTGAAGAGGGTTGTGCTCTGCTACAGACATCTTCAACTTCCTCATACGAACATCCCCACCTAGCATGTTGGTCAGATCAGGTCTAACATTAGCCCAGGGCTACAAACCCAAAATTAAGTGGTTGTTTCTCCTGACATGCTGCCCTCATGCTGCAGTGCATGCCCACACTGCTCTGGGGGGGTTAGTTCCAGCAAACTGGGGCTGCTCTCCTGGGTGTAGGATGGAGGCTGGGGAAGGCATGAAAGAGTTATTAGGAACTGAGAAATGCAGCCCAAATCTTGCTGGGAGTGGTGGCAGATTGTTAAGCGAAAGCAAAAAAAGCTCTCTAGGCAATGGATCCTGCTGGGGCAGCTTGTCCCAGCTGCCAGCACCAGCTAACCAGGATTGTGTTCTCACTAGGGGCAAGGAAAAGGTTGGGAGCAGCTCCTGAACTGGGGCTTGTGCTAGCCCCAATGTGAGGACATGCCTGAAAGAGCCCACCTGCTTTCTCAAACATGTGCTGCAAGGCTTACACTTGTGTTTGGATGCTGATCACAAGTAGAAATGCCATCAAAATGTTGCTTTAGATCTGGAAATTCAATGTAATTCAAAGAGAATTTTATGATGCTGCCAGCCCCAATTCCATTGATGGAAATCAAAGCTTCCCAAAAACCGAACTACGAGTGACAGCGTGCCAGGTTTAGTCCTCCTAGGTGGTGGCTTGCTGAATCTAATATGTGGGCATGCAGCAGAGATTCTCCACAGCTTCCCATTTGGCTCTAGGGGCTGATGGCCACATCCTTGAACTCCACACTACCCAGTCTGCTTGTCTCTGATAGATCCACATGATAAAATCCAGCTTTGGTGGGATTTATTTTCATCCCTCTAATGAAAGTGTTTTGATTCAGTTTGCAGCATGGTTTAGAGAGCAGGAAATTTAAAACCAGCTCAATGTGCTGTCAGCTTGAACGCAGTGATTTGCTGTCAGCCCACCCAAATAGGGGACAGGCTGGTGAGGAATAGAAAAGGCAGTTTGTGGACTTCAGAAACATTTTCCTCACTATAGCAGTGATTCCTTCTCAAAGAACAGTCATCTAAAGTACCTCTCCCTAGCTGTGGCTGAAAGGCTGTCAAGCAATTCAGTATTCCCAAAAACTTGACTGAGATATTACTGCAGGCTCAAAAAGTGCAAGTAAAATGCAGCATGATTGCTTGAATTGGAAAACTGCAGCACTTATAATATTTATCAAGTAGATTGGTATTTTTAAAAGCTTTTGTCATTTGCTGTGTTGAACAGGCCTCTCTATTCAGGATCTACATGTTGCTCTTAGAGGGTTGGCCTCAGCAAGTCAGAGTTGGGGGTGTGGAGTTGATTCACAGAGCTGAATAGTTGTAGGTGAAGGAGGATGGGAGCTGAGTCTCCAAAGACACTTCTGGAATGCATAGGATATGGCATGGTTTCTGGTGCTGGACTGCTGGAGAGCTAAGCCCAGACTGCTTGAGGAACGAGGACTTCTAACCTGGGAATTTTGTTCTGAACATGTCCTGCTAGACCTGATGGAGCACAGCTAGAGAAGAGGGACAGGAATGCTCCAAACTTGCTTGGTCACAGACAAGTAGGAAAACACAGCACAAATCCTGCTCTGTGTCTGCCAGAAGAAAGATTTTAATCTGAATCCAAAGCTGTGGGAAGCACCAGGCTGTTATATGTAAAGTGAGGGGTGAGGTCACCTGATGGGGAACACATCCTCCTGCTTCTGCTGCAGTGAAAAAGGATATACTCAGGCTTCTCCTCAAAAGCATCTGCTGTGGATTTCAGCCTCTATCAGGTACCTCTCTCCAGCCCAGAATTAAGTACTTTGTCTCCCTGAGTAGTACAGAGGTGGCATAACACCACGACCACCAGCACAGCTTTGGGCTGGCCTTGGCAGACCCCTGCCCAGCAGAATTTCACCATGGCCCTCGTTTCAAGGTGCCCATGGCTACCAGTGCCTTACAGTTTTTCTGGATCAAACAAATCCCTTGGTTCATTGTGGGCAGGGGAAAGGCGGTATGAGAGTATCTTACCTTCCTATGCCTTTGCCCGTATCTCCCAGCCAGTTGTTACCACTGTTAAATGTGAAATAACTTATGAAATCCTGGGTTTTTTCCCTGTCAGAGCATCAGTTAAATTTGGATGTAGTTTAGGAAGCTTACAGGAGCCCTGGTTTTAATTTTAGGGGAGAAAAAAACAAGCCTCCTAAGCTTGAATATGTTTTCCAACTTCCATGACAGCAACCACATCCTCCCTGTTTTACTGCTTCTCCTTATCTGACAGACAGGGTCATGCAGCAGGGATAAAACAATATATTTTCAACACAGAGGCCTCACAGGTTTCTGGGGAACAGCTCCATCCCTGGCCTCCTCAACGTGATTTTGGAAACAACTTTTTACTTTAGCATTTCTTTGATGGCTTGTATTGGGGTTGGGTCCCTCACTTCTTCAGAGGAAAGTGACCTTTAACTCTCCAATTTTGAAAGCTGTTCCAAACCATGGAGCCTGGAGTGCCAAAACCTTTTCACATTCAAACCTCTTTCAAGCAGAACAGGGAGAGGAAGACCAGAGTTAGTGCACTCAAATGACCTCATTTGCCACATCAGAGCACAGAGCATTTATTCTACAAGGACCATCAGTATGTGTGCAGTATCCAGGATGTTTTGTTAGCCAGTTTTTTTGATATTACTAGTAATAAACCAGCTTTTATATGGTATGGTTTGGCTGGGAACAAATGTATAAATTCTGCAACATGCAAAAATTTGAGGTTCTGATCAGCAAAGCCACATTAGCAGAAATGCAATTATAAGTACACAAGTATGGAGAGCATCAAAATTTTCCACAAAAGACATTTTACAGTGAAAAATTAGCTGTCAGGAATTTTGGGGTGAGAGGTCATTTTTTTTCTTTTTCAGAATTAATTTATTTGTGAAAGTTCTGCTTTTTGAGGAAAATGCCAAGTATTCCTTCATAATTCAAATACTTACTTTGAGAATAAAATGCTTAGATTCAGCTTGCTTTCCACAACAAATGGTAGAAGTTTAAGATGCCTTTATATTCTCATTTTCTTTTATAGGCTTGGCCAAGTATTATCTCCCAGAACACAACCGGTTTTTCACATCATGAGAGAAAGCTGTGGTGTATCATAGGAAAGAGGATCTGAGCAAGTGTGGTCAGTTGAGGCAAATTTAAGTATAAGGCACTTAAATGGCAATTCCTGCAGGGCAGTACATTAGCATCTCTTACTTAAAAAGAAAAGGAAAAAAAGATTAAAAATCCCCAGCTTTCAACAGCAGAAAAACTTGCCCTTTATTGAGAAAAGCCTAAACTTTTTCTGAAAGATACTAATGCAAACAGCAATGCTTTCATTTTTGTTAAAACACCCAAGGGAAAAAAGAAAGCATTTCTGAAGAATTTCTGAAGAAGCAACTTCTGAAGAGAGTCAAATTGCATCAAAGAAAAGGGGTTCTTTCTGGGTAAGTCAAAATAATAAATTTTCAAATTGTGTGTGAAGCAGCAGCTTTGCCTCACAAAATCCTGCTAGCAGAATCACCTCACGAGAAATAGTCTCTGAACTGTGCAAGAACATCAGTCTAATGGACAAAGGTTTGTATGGGAGAGCAACAATTCCTCATAAAATAATACATCCTGTGCTTTGGGACCATCGATGCTCATGGCTCTGAGACTTCAGAAACAGACATGGATGGAGTTGCTTTTCCTGTAGAGAGCATTTCTGGGTCTGCACTGAAGCAAGCACTGGCAGCAGCCCACATTGCCCCTTTGCCTCTGAGGAAGGGACAGGGCAGATGGCAAACATTTCCCTGCAGGGACAGACGAAAGCCTGGCCACCCCTCACTCTTAATGCAGGTTTTCCTGTGTATTTGAGAATTTATGATGGTTTGTCTGTGTTTCTACCAACTCTGTGACTCAGGATGTAGCAAATGGATACAACAGAAAATTATGGCAGTGGAATCTGGGCTTGAACAGTCAGCAGGTTGGGTGCAGATTTTTCTAGGGGAAGAAAGTACAGCTGGAAAAAACAATCCTTTAATGTAGGAACATACTCCCAGGACATTCTTCAAGGTGCTCAACATTGCCCAAGTTACCTGGGCAGGTGGGCAGCCACTGTATCTGATATAAAGTCAAAAGGACATGATTCAGCACTGCCCTTGCGGATAATGCAGCATTTTGCCTTTTTTTTTTTTTTTTTTAATGTCTCAGGTTGGGGGGGAAGAAACCCTTTTCCAGTAATTATCAAAATTTGGAGACTGCAGCCCTGCAAACCAGATACACTGTATACAGCTTTCAGCTCTTGTGCAGTGAGCAGGTTTACAGCAGGTGACTGTATTTTCTAGAATAGCTATTCATCCCAAGCGATGCTCTAGTCTCCTCTAAAAGTCTAGGACACTTTACCCAACCCAAACTCCCACTCCATGGAGGCACAGGACACAATGCTGCCCTTTACTGGTTGCATTTACTTTGCTGTAAGCTCTCTCTGAGTATTAATCTCTGCACCTCTTTCTGCTGCAACTATTGTGTTGGCACAGAACACTTGATTTAATCACATGGTGAAACGTAAATGTGTGTAACACGGGTGTGATGGGAACAGCAGACATAACCCTTCAGAGCTTGGACTGCCCCATTCCCCCCTTGGAGATAACTTGAAAAAAAACCTCAAAAAATAAAACCAGAGTGTCAGGGCCAAAACTACCCCTCACCTCATTCCCATGGTGTACAATGTACCTAACAAGCAGATCTTTCAGAGCACAGCCACTAAAATAAAAAACCTTCATCAGCTTTGCTGGCAGAGAACACAAGGTTTTCCAGGTATTGCTGATAGCTGGCTGACATTCTAGCTCTCTGTGCTTCTGAGAGAGGAAACAGTGGATTCTTTTTTCTTTTAATTGGAACAGCTGAAAGTTTATTTTGTTGTTGTTATCACTTTCTGCTAGGTGTTGAACAAAAGGACACAGAGGCAAGCAGAGGGGCTCCTGTAGAGAAGTGAGGATGCCAAATACCTTCCTTCCCTTCTGCTTTGGTTCAAACTGAGCTGGTGGGGCGGAGGCTGGGGAGATCACTAAGCTGGATTGTCCCCTAAAGCTTTTGGAGAAGCACTTTCTTCCCTTCTTTGACGGCGTAGGGAGACCTATATAGGAGACAGCTACAAACCTGAGACGTTCCCAGAAAAAAGCTTCTCACTCTCTCTCAGGGAATGCACTGAAAAAGTGGTATTTTACTCAATTCCTTTTTCAATCTTCTGTCTCAGCCTTATCTGGGACCGTTCTCAGGGGTGTGTGTCTGTTGCTGAAAGGCACAGGGACATTGTCACTGATAAGGATACCTGACACATTAACAGGGGGAAGAGTGAGATAAAAACAGAGAATGAATTATTAGCATTTGGGCACATAAACAAAATATCTAAGAAAAATAGGGTTTTTTTCCACAGGAAGAAGATTTATTTTTGCTTCTGAAATTAATTTCAATGTAACATGTTTTCACTTTTTTTTACTTCAACAGTTGGCAGTCGTGGGTATAAATCCCCAATATTACCCAGGGTTTGGACTTGCACAAATTCCTTTATCAATACTTTTCTTAGAATCAGCATGATCTAATAAACAGTACTGAATGTAATCTATTTTTTTAAAAAATTATTTAAAAAGGAGGCATCTCTTAGGACAAAATTTTTTTACAGAGCAAGGGGATGAAAGGGAGCTTTAGGGATTGCGTTTTCTATCAAGGACAAAACAAGGAGAGAGTCTGAATAGGATTGAAACAAACAATTAAGACTGCAAAGAAATCCTTCATCTCTGTACTCTGGAAGGTCCCAATTCAGCAAAGTACTGCAGTATATGTTGGATTTTTAAGAACAATTTCAGTGTTTCAAGTCTGGCATAAACCTCAGTGTCCTGACAAGTGGATTTTCCATGGAGGTTGAATGGTCTTTGCAAAGATCCTTTAGTTCAGATTTTCATAATGTTCGTTTCTGTGGTCCAAAAGAATAGCACACTAACATGCACACACAAAAACACAAGGAGTCACCAGGTTAAATTCTCAGACCTGTTTTAAATGGGAGATCAGTTCACTACCTTCTGGAGATGCCTTCCTCTCTCCATCCGCTCCAGGGGGAGCTCAGGTTGGGTTTCTTTCTCTTTTTTAAGTAGCAAACAATGAAAACAAAAAAGACCACCATGACCTGTTGGAAATCTTGCAATATCTCCTGTTCCCCCAGCTCCTAGGTGGGAGTTCCCATTAGGGCTGGATTAAGCTAAATCAGATTATGCACCACGGACAATGGTGTCTGCAAGCTACAGACAAAAGGTGTCAGGGCAAATCTCTCCTCAAACCCACTAATATTGTGCTGCAACAGGACTGTGAAACGAGCCCCCTAAATCAATGCTCCTTTTGTGGGCAGGCTGTGGTGTGACAGATCAGATGCAGGCTGGGAGTATTTTGTGTTAATTGAAATAACATTTGCCAATACACCAACATCTGTCCCAGAGGGAAAATGAAGGGCAAGTGCCAGCTCTACCAATCAGCATCTTTCCCTGGATTCTTTTCCTGTACTCCTTTATTTCATTTATTCTACCTTCTGCTGGCAGCCACAGAGCAAACCTACAGTGCAAACTCATATTCTTTGTAAAAGTACTAAATCTGGTCAATCCTAAACAAGACAAACCCTGGCCTTTCCAGTCTCATCAGACTGGTACTGCCAGTACCAGGTTTAGATTGGATATTAGGAAAATTTTACTCCCTGAAATAGGAATAGGCATTAAAGCAGGCTTCCCAGAGAAATGATGGAAACACCATGCCTGAAAGTCTTCAAAAAATGTGTAGATGTGGCACTGGGGACACAATTTAGGGATGGATTTGACAGTGTTGGGTTCGTGGTTGGACTCAATGATCTTAAAAGTTTTTTCCAACCAATAATTCTGTGAATTATTATAATGCCTGGATGTGCAAAAGCAATGCAGGAGAAGCATTTCAAGCTCCCCTTCTGAGAAGGGCTCATGTTTGGTGACATGGCACCAGTTTAAAACACCTCTAACAGGTGATACATTTCATGTGCTTCTGTGTATAAGTGTGTGTGTACTGCATGCATGAAGCCTTTCTGAAGCTCCTCAGATAATTGCAGAAAATATGAAACTTTGCAGGCCTTGAGGAACCACAGCTACTAAATTTTTTTTCTGTTTTTAAAGCACAGTTTTTGGTTTTGCAATTATAGTTTCACATTAAGATAGCCATGAACTTTTTGGGCTGGTTTTTCTGACTAAAGCCCTTTATATACAGTTCTCCACTTCAAATCTTCCTCCCCTAACAAATGATGCTCCTGAGCAGGCATGGGCTACTAGATCAGGCAGCTGAAAACTGTGGACTTTAGCAGTGTCTTGGATAGAAAATCCAACATGATTTAAGTGCTTACTTTTGCCTAGTCATAACTGTTAGCATAAGAGAAGTTACTTCAGACTAACCCTGTCTTTAAAAGAAGATGCCCTTATTAAGGCATTTGGAAGCCAGCACAGTCTTTTCTGTCCTCTCTCAGATTTTACACAGCTGAATCCTGACCTACATTACATCACCTAGCCTTGAATTTGATGTAGAGCAGGGTGAAAGCTGGCTTATTGCCTGTCTCATAAACAAGGAAGGCCTGAGAGCATTTCCCCCCTCAGACCTGGGCTGATGTCACTATATTGTGTGTGTATCACTCATGTCAGAGACTTCTGCACAGAAACTTGGTGCCCAAGAAGAGTGGAAGGCAAAATATACCAACCACTGAGACTGTCCTTTTGCTGGAGAACGCTAACAAAAATTCTCAAGTAACTTTGTGAAGTTTTCTTCGCTCTTTCTGAGATGGTAAATGTACCACAGAGGAGGCCAGGGCATGGTCCTGCAAAGCTCCTGTTTTCCTGCAAATGTCCACACACAAAAGGCCAATGGGTGATGTGTCACCAGGAGTGGCTGAATGAGAAAGCATTTTTCACAAATTTTGCTAGAAATTCATGGCAAATGCTTTAGGCATCACTGAGAGGACACCATGGCAATGTCCATGCTGAGGAATTATCTGACCCATTGACTTCTCCCTCTGGAAATAGCTGGGAGGTTTGCAGGAGCAGAATGGAAAACTCAGTGGGGAAAAACTGCAGACCTCTCCCAGGTAGTCAGAATAGCACTGTTGAAGAATTAGATTAATATTGGATGTTAGGAAGAAATTGTTTATTCAGAGTGTGGTGAAGCGCTTGAACAAATTTCCCAGAGAAGCTGGGGCTGCCCCATCTCTGGAAGTGTTCAAGGCCAGGCTGGACAAGGCACTGAGCAACCTGGTTGGATTAAAGGTGCTGTAGCAGGGGGAATTTGAACCAGGTGACCTTTAAGGCCCCTTCATGCCCAAATATTTCTGTGATTATGATTCTACAATTCTAAGAAGGATATGAATTAAAACCAAAATATAACCAAGCAAAAACATTTATGTCCCAATCCAGCAAAGTTACATGTCTAGTTTCATTTCTGAAGAAGGCTTCCCCAGTAATCACCGCCGTACCTCCGTCCTGTGACGCTGGGAGCTGTGCCCTGCCACCCTAGTGTGGGGCAGAAGCAAAACGCTTCGTCTGAGGAGCAAGATGAGGGCTGCTGCCAGGCTAGTGTCTCCTCTCTCTGAGCTGGTGTTGAACCTCTTGAGTTCCTCTAAAGCAGCCTCATCATCTACTGTCCCTGACCAAGGAGGTCCTCCCAGTTTGGACATTCCCACCACAGGAGGCCTCTGTGCATTAGTGCAAAATACTTTGGCAAATAGAACACCTCATCTTTTTCATCATTATTCACTCTGAAAAATGTGCTTTGGCAAAGACATCCCCTTTATTTCTGTGAAAGCCAACTGAAGAAACAAAAGACAAATGAGTATGTCTAATACTGCAGTACAGTTTAGAAATAAGGTCCAGTCTACCCCCTAATGCAAGAGTTCACCATTTTTTAACCTTGGCTGGAGATGCTATATTGTCAAATACGCGCACACAGAGGTCAGTAGAGTGCAGTCTGATTTTTTTTTCCTCTCTAGCCACTATTTAGATTGCTGCTCAAAAAATTTACTGCTTTATGCTCAAATTATATTTACATTTGAGCATAGAATTTCAGCATGGGCAGGGGAGGAGAGCATATTTTCCTCATTGCCAGCTGTCCATGGTTTTTTAAAATGCTTATTTCTCAGAAAATTTCCACCAACTTTCCATTGTGATCAAGGGATGCTTATCTCAAACCACTTAGAAATTGACAGGACTGCACAGTAGGTCACTCTGACCACATAAGAATATTTACCAAGAAGAAAGATGGGGAGGATTATGACTCTGTCTTTGGTACTCCTGACATGCCAGTCACTGTACAATCTGTCCTTCGGAGTATTTACATTCCTGAAAATAAAGGCAGTTTAAGATGTATTTTAAGCAATTTGTTGGAATCTAGTAAAAGAAAAATCATTTCACAGATTCACTGCAGCAATTCTTATTTATTTTATCTTCCATTTTATTATTTTGCAGAATTGTGAATGTTGATGCTGAGATAGAAACAGGACTTTACTGGCACTGCCAGTGGTTCAAAGATGAAAAGGCCTCAAGAGGCCTTTTGTTATCAAATTCCACTTACCCTCCCTGTTGTAACTTTCATCACAGCTGAAAGGATGGTGCCAAAATCTGACTTCACTTCAGAAAGTGCCAGGAGACACCACTGGCGTTGCAACAGAAGAAAGAGAGGGGGAAGGAGACAAACTTCAATGCTGATTGTGGCCTGGGAGAAGGGGAAACGGCTGAGGGAAAAAGAAAATAGCTTAGCATTGCTTCCCAAACCTTCCCTGAAGTTGCTAAGCAGGTGGGGGAGATGAAGCCAGGCCCACGCTTTCCAAGAAGTGCTTTGCAGTTTCCCTGCCAAATGGGGAAAAAGAAGAGTTCCCACCAAATGACTGCAAAGTCTGCCCTCGTTTTGCTACCAGCTCCTTCCTCTTGTCTAAAGCAGACAAGAAAATCCAGCCCAACAGCAGCACAGCAGGCAGAACACTGTCTCTTTCCTCAGAAATGGACAAATCTGATTTTCCTTTGCCTCAGTTTCTCCCCAGTGGGTCTCCAGGTGTTGCTGCTGGAAGAACAAGCTTTTTGGGGTCAGGCACTACTCTTCCATATGTTTGAAAAATGTGTAAGGAATGAGAACCCCCAAATCTATACTTGCATGCATCAACAATGATGTTGATAATAATACATTCATGACCAGAGCTAACATCTTCAGGACTGACAAGAAAATTTTGTTGCATCAGGTCTTGGGTACAAACAGAGGACCTTTCAGAGGGTCTGTTTTCCAAGTTTAGATGTTCACCATTATCTTAAGTTCAGTCTCTTCTTGCTCTTCACTTAGGTTTTGATCAATATGGAACATCTCAGATTACTAATCATTTTAGAATATCATGCCTTTTTGTGTTTGTTCCTCAGTTTTTCCTGATTGTGCAATGGAAATAAGGCTGCTTACTCCACTGTGATTTCTCAAAGCACTTTTAGTGACTCCAGAAAAACCCATTAATTAATATTGTGAAATGATGAATAATAATCAGCATGTGCCAGCAGTTACCACATAAACTTGTGTCCGTGGGCGCCTTTTTACTTGACAGGTCTGTCATGTTAAAGATGAGGTAAATTCAAGAAAGCAATAGTTATTGAATAATCCATACATGAAGACTCTTATTTGGTAAAAAGACATTTTAGACTAATCCACCAACAAAAGATCCTGGTAACTCAGAATAAAAATGTTCACACATGGAGTTACTCAGGGACAGTTATTTCAGGAACAACTACTGCTTCAAGGTTATTCTGGAACAGCTTCTTGTCTGCAGCAGGGGGAAGCCCCTGAGTAATGTCAGACACCACAGCACAGAGCATCCAGAGAACAGCTATCTTTCAGGCACACAGCCAGGACTGAACATTGTGCTCCATGTCATTAAAAGTAGAGCTATTCTTCTTTTCTATTGAAAAAAAATGGGCAATTTTGCAAGAAGTTTTCTGCTTCTATTTTGGATTCTGTAAGAATGGAGATAGAAGAAGTGGGCAGCTCGCCTGGCGTCCTTCAGGGGCCAGGTCAGGAGCAGATACCGAGAGAGGAAGCCTGAGGCAGATGAGCATGACACCTCCTGTGGCACTTGCTTGAAGCTCAGGGATCTCCTGCTCTCCTGAAGATTTTTTTGTATCTGTATGTTTAGTAGCTCTTGAAGAAATTGCCCTTTGGACGTCTGTCTAAACACTTTTGTAGAGGTTTATATTTTTGGCATAACACCTTGTGGTGGTGAGAACTGCATTTGTGGCATCACCTCAGTTGATGTCCACTGCTTCATAAGTGGTGGAGACTGGGCAAAAATGCCCAGTTCTCTCCTCAAACCACTCAGGTAGACAAGATCTTTCTCCTTACATCCACTGGGAGTTGGATCGTGGTCTAAAACTGATCACAGATTCCCTCAGGCCCTACAGGAAAACCCCCATCTTGCATCCGCAATTCTTCAAGCTTTGGGACTCAGCTGGAAATGGAATCAGTTTTCCTCTGGCCGACACTTACTTGTAATCACTGGGAATCTTTTCCTGCACTTTAAAGCAAGCTCTTACCTGCTAATAGCACTTTCACCATTGTGTGCATGGAATTAGCCATACAATTTGTCACAGAACAAAAATAACAGTAAGACATATTTGGTGTCTAAAATGAGTTTATATTCCATGCTCTCCTCCTGCTCCCTGCTGCAAAATTCACGTGCTACTTCGTATTTCAGTACTTGACAGACTGGGCTGGCTTAAGGCAGCACCCAGAGAGAGAGAGACAAACATCTTTTGTTTGGTGCTTATCTTCTTCACTCCTGCGCTCTCCCCACCCCTCTCTCTTGCCTAAGTTCACAGCTAATCATGAGAGATGTCAGATAAACTTACTGTGAATTGAAATCCTGCAAGGCTGAAAGGAGCACTGTTGTTCCTTTCTCAAGCAGGTATTGTATTTATACAGTCAAGCGAACAGGAGATGCAAAAAAGATAATTCCTTCAAAACTTGGCTGGTAAGCTCTCCAGAGAAAGATAAATGATATTTAATTTTTTTTTTCTCTTGATGTAGAGCCAGCAACATACCACTGGTGCAAAGCAGTTATTATAATCTTCTTCCATGCCCTTGCAAATGCTTCAGTTTTGGTCTGAAGCTTCCAGGCATCCCCAGTGCCCCAGTGCTGATCACCACAGGGCCTCTGAGAGTGACCTGCGGGACCGGGATGGCCATCCTGGCAGACCAGCTGCTCCTGCATGACTTCTCTTAAACAAATAGGTGCCCAGCTTTAATCACGATGTAGTAACCCACTTCTACACCACCCTGGGAGTGAAATCAATCCCAGTATTTTCTTTGACTTCTCCTAGGGACACAAAACAGTTAAAGGTATGCTGCTAATGTTTTACTCATGGATGCCTCTATAAACAGTCCCCCTCCACTGTAATGGATGAGTTTTGATATTATTGTTTGATGTACAGCAATGATCTCTAGTTAATTAGTAATACATGTCTTTTCCCCCCACCTGTTTTTTCAGTTAGCCTGAACAGTGAGGAATTATTTAAAGCAGAGACAACAAGATGAAAGACGGCCTTGCTTTCGTGGGAACTCATGGGTCTTCCAGCTGCAATTGTGTGTTTGTAATGAATAGTGACAGGCTGTTATTACACCTAAGTCCTCCCTGTACCAGCCAGTGCACACAGGAACACAGATGAGGGCCGTGACTCAGACCCACAGGGTCAATGAGCAGAACTGCGTGGGAAAAGCAGAAACACCAGGAGAAAGGCAAAACTCAGATTTGCTGGCACTTGCTCCAGCTTTGCTGCACTACCAGCGCAGTGCCCAGTTCCATGGCTTTGCATGCTCCCTGGCCATTTCTCCATGGCTCTGTCTGCCTTTCAGCACCCACTTTGCAAAGCCAAATCCCTGTAAACCTTACTGAAGACAGAGTAGGCTCTTCCAGCCATAAAATTATGCCAAGACTTTACTTAGCTACAGACAAAAATTCAGACCCTTGCTGATTTTTAACCATCCTTATCTCAGTACTTCTCCAAGTGCTGGAAAAAGCTCCAGGCTGTTCTTCTCTAAGGGTAGATGGAGCTACTGCCCAGCCAATACCATCCCCAGTCTGCATTACAAGGCTTTCCTGAGATCAAAGGAACAGCAGGACTGAAAATACAAATATGGTCTTATTAAGAAATGTGAGGAAAGACTGCTGAGATCAAATCTAGTCCTGTAGTGAGCATGAAGCCTGCCCTGTTCAGGGGTTGTGGGATTTCACACAGGTACACCACTTACTGCTGGCTGCTGCTCTGTGTCTCCAACACGGCTGGAGTTGAAGCCACTCTGTAAGCAGAGGCTGCATGGGCTGAGCACAAAGTCTTCCTTAGGAGCTGCTCCCTGATGCTCTGAAAGCAGCAATTTCAACTTGGACCAGCCATCCATAACAACCACTGCACCAGGGCATCCTGGAGTTACCCTGCTACGTCATTTTATTTAGGATGTGGTTCCACAGCCAAGCAAGAGAGGAGGGTGGAAAAGTGATGTCTAATTTTGGTCCTTCTGGAAAATACCCTCTCAGTACACAGACTTGCTATTCCCAGTTGATACAGAGTGATGGAGTGAGGCCCCTGGGATAAAAAGTTTGAGCTGGAATGTGGAGTATGATCAAGTAATTACTTGAAAATTATCTTTAGCAGTCATTTTCTGTTAGATGCTCTGCATGGAGGCTCTCAGCACCCCGAAGGGAGTAGATCCCCTCTTGTCCCCGGGTGTAGCCCCCACCAACTGATACTAGCCTGAACCTAGATTCCAATGCCAACGTGTTTCCCGTCAAGCATTACTCATTAGAAGTTCATCCTTTCTCTTTTTGAGCACACTTGAGACACAGAGTTAACAGAGAGAAAAGGATCCTATTTATAACACATCTCATCATATGGTTAATTTAAAAATGGCATTTGTCAGCGAAAGCAGTAATTTTTTCGAGATGCTTGCAGAGGGCTCATAAACAACCCCCAAAATTACAGGCCTATAAACCTCACTTTGACTCAAGTAACTTGACAATGCTCACTGCAGACCTATTTGGGGATGGCTATTTAAACACAGTGAGCAGTTCATTATCATTTGTGTTTTCCTGCTAAGCTTTCACTCTTTTGTTAAACCCACTTCAGCCCCCGATTGAGACATTCACAAACCTGCCAGGTCACTCCTGCTTATCTTTCCCATGACACCCCCGTCTCCCAATGAGCCGAGGGCCACGCCAGTGCATTTCCACATAAAGCAATTCTTCTGGCCGAGCGGAGGCATTCCCCCCGCGCCTCCTTTCAGGGATGGCCGGCCCGGTTTCAGCGCAGACACTATGACAGATGCAGGGAGCATTTCCCAAGCAGAAAAGAGGTGGAGGCTGTGGGATGAATGTTAAATGTACCATACGCCCGACATAAAAACAGGCCAAACATGCTTACGAGATTTATACCAACGCTTTACTTTCTCCGCTGGTCAAAGGTTCAGGCGCTTATAATAGTTTCCCAAGGCATGTTGACTGTGACAGATTTTAAAGAAGAGACTCCTGAAGGAGTTCAAGGCATAAATTGAATTACAGTATGCTTGCCCTGTGGTTGCCAGGGAGATCCCAGATCCGAGGAGAAAGTTCCTGGTGATTTTTCACTGTTGTTTGAAGGCTGTGAAATTAAGGCTTTGTGAGGCGCTCACCAAGACAAGGCTGTGGTTGGCGTTCACCATTGACATCAAGCTGCACTGGCCCAGAGGGGGCAAATTTTTATGAAACAGATATGACAAAGCAGCATTTTGATCAAGTCATTGCTCTCTTTTAAAAGGGCCACTTTCACTTTTATTCACACTGAGAGATGGACGTTCCTATTTAAACACTTTCAGCTGCAGAGGCCTGAAGCTCAGACCAGGAGCCCAGGCTGCCCTGAGCTCTGGGAAGGTTAGGGAGTGGGATCAGTGCTTCACAGCTAATCCCGTTACCTCTGGCATGGGTGGAAGCAAATTCCCAGCATTGAATACACCAAACTTTAAGAGAATTCATGTCTGGCACTGTGTTTTGCAGCCAGAGTTTAATTTCAGCTTGTTTCATGCGTTTGAGCTTTTGCAGGATTCAGGAGGATGAATTTCAGCTCTTTGGGGTTACACAGGCAGAGCAGAGCCCTCAGAGAAGGGATTTTTTCCAAGGGAGCTGGAGGCCAAATAGCTTGTGCAGAGCCACCTGCAATCCCATAAACACTCTCTTCTGCTTGCACTCAGCCACACATGACCATCACCTGTGCTTAGACAAGTTTTCCACAGCCTGTGCTGCCAAAAGCATTATCAAAAGCCAGCTTTGGCAGCTTTGGTTGTGCTTGCAAAGCAGGTGCTGAAGACAAGTCAAGGCTAAACAAGTGAGAGGCTGAGATCCCAGGGCCACTCCCAGCAAGCCCAAATATCCTGTGCTCAGCAGGACATCCTGAAGATATCTCAGCTCTGTATGCAAAGCTGAATATTGTCAAATCATGGATGCCAAGATCCTTTCCTGTGACCCTCCCAAAAGAAGGTGAGAAAGAGAAAATTATAAAAATGGAGTAGGAGACTTGCAGAGCTGAGCCTGCTGCTCCTTCTCTCATGGGAAGGATGCTATTTGGGAGCAGGAATTACTGCCCACAGATATCAGACTTGTCCTTTCCTTTTTCTTCCCAGCCATCTTTGTGTCTCCTCATGGTCCTGCACTGCTCCTGGAGCCAAGAGACCCTTTCCTAGCTGTGGAGCACCAAGAGCCTTTTCCTTGGAGACAAGTCACTTTATCTGGGAAAGAGTGCCTCCTTAGGGTAAAGTGATGCCACCCAGAGCAGTACCTGGAATGGCCTGGGTAAGGCAGTTCCCAGAACTGTGAACCCATCAGACCAGTTATAACATCAGGTAACTTCGCCCAGCTATCACTGGAGCTAAGCAGCAGCAGTCAGTGTAGTGGGTAGCAGCTACAAATACTGGGAAGAGAGTCAGGATGAAAGTTAAACAGCAGGATTAAAGTAAAGGAGAAATAATTTTAATAAATCCTATCTGGAAAGTTTACTTGCTCCAGTTTCCCCTAAATCAATTTGTCTCTGTCCATCTGACCCCATCCCAGAGGCACTGATGCTGCCTCTTAGCTAACAACCATTTGGCATGTTGCTTGGTATTTAAAGCCCAACTGGACTTGTCTTCATTTTATAAAATAGTAGGGGAACTTTGCAAACACAAAACCCCTCCCAGAATGAACCCCTCTACTTCTTTTGTGCCTGCTGTGCACAAAAATGTCATCTCTGTTTGCTGAGAGGAGCTAAATGAGCTAAGTATGGATGGGGAGGGCTTACATTCACTCCAGCGCTGTTTGCTCCTAAACCTTATGCAATGCAGATTAAGGTCTTAGAACAAGAGAGTTCAGATGAGATCCTCTGATTATGCCTTCTCAAAACATTAAAAAACAACCCCCGAAAACCAAATTAAGAAAAAACCCACAGAACAAAAATATCAAAGAAGGAATCTAGTATGAGAGGGAGAAAGGAAGAAAAAATCCACAGTTTGAGAAGTTGAACCTGAGGCAAAAGGAAGGAGGTTTAGTGGAACTGAAGGCAGCAGACAGAGATCTCTCTCAGGGTAAAACCACAATGGCACACAGTGAAGCTGCCTCCTGTACACATTTAGGGAAGGCAGAGTTTGGGTTTCACCGTGGTCCTGGTTTGCCAGCACCCACAGCCCTGCCATGTTCTTTGTTTCAATCACTGGTAACTCCAACAGGATTCAATAGACAGAATAAAGTGGGTGTTGTTCTTGACCAAAAGTCCAGACTCTCCTGCATAGGTCAGCCCTTGGAGCTTGTTGAGGCAAAAGGAGGTGAGCCTATACAAACGCTGCTTTTGAAAAAAAATTTCAGCATGTCTTCCAGAGAACTCCATTTCTGCCTTTCAAGATCCTTCAAATGTAGAGAGTTCTTCCCAGGATAGATTGATAATGTGATTTTCCCCATCTATTTCATAATTCACCATTTGATTTTTCATATTTCCATGGCTGTGTACTTCCTCTGGCTGCAATGTCTCTGTCAGCACCAACCCCTGTCAAGCTGTCTTACACTGCCTGAGTTTGCTCTTGAGCCAAACCCCCTCAGCACTGGTTGCAAGTTATCTGCTGCAGTTCTCAAAAGTAAGGGTACCTTGAGACCTTAAGTGGTTAAAGCTTTCCTGTGGAAGCATACATAATGATGTTTTTCTAGGCAAATATATATATATATTTATGTTTATAAAGTTTTAGTAATTGAACATGTTGTAGCTTCTTTTTGTTTCTTATCAATAACCCTGAAAAATGCAGTGAACCTTTCTGTGGAAAGTCCTTCCCCAATCTAACATCTCTATTAATTAGCAGTTCCCAGCCACAGCAGATTCCCCACCTTGACTCCTCAGCCCCCAGGCCATGCTCACTGTCAGGGCAAGGCCTTTCCCATGAGTGTCACACACTGGTCCAGATAAGGTGACCTCCCCTGGTTGCTGCTCCTGTCTATCAACTGTATATCCACTCCTTGGAAGTGAAATGCTGCCCACCTCATGCTACAAACCTCCAGCAAATCTCTGCTTTTGGCCTCCCCCTTGCACAGGTGGAGAGGGATCCCATTACCTGCCTCTGGGAAAGGCTTGTGGAGGAGTTTCTCAGTGGTGCAACTCTTTTATCTCTGTTCCATTAATTTCTAATCTATCCCTTTCCACCCTCTGCTCCCCCTCCCTCCAGTAGAACTCTGGATACAGAAACAGCTGCAAATAAAGAAGGGATTTGCTCTTGTCTCTTTAAAGACGACTTCTCATTCAGTTTCTCTTTTAGTTGTGAGTGCTGTTGGTAAATGAGACAGTTGGCACCTATTTATGTTTTCTGAACCAAAGCATGCTGGGGAGAAAGGAATCACTTCCATTCATTCCCCCACACACTGGACAAGTGGCAATACCTATAACTTCATCTCTTTACATACTCCTTAATTCACATCATTCCTTTTTCCAAATCACTGAGCTAGTCCACGCAAAAAAAAAAAAAAAAAAAAAAAAAAAAAAAGGGAACAATATACAATGCACCAGGGTTTCTATATTTTCCCTTTGGGCATCTTTATCTAGAATTTAAAAGCCATTATTAAGTAATGCTTTCATTTTATTTTATGTTTTAAAAGTATGAAGGCTAATAAAATTGATTTCCAAAGCCATTCAGTTTTAAATGTAATAAATCAAACTGTAGAGATACTGTGTGTGCTGTGTGTGCATGTCTGTGTATGCCAAATGCAACTCAAATTAATACATTGATGTTTTACACTATTATAAAATGTGGTTTTATTTTTTTTTTAATGCCAGCTTGATTAATTGGTCCCCTAACTGAACATTCAGGCTGCTACTGTGACGAAATGTTTTGTGGGTTGACTGGGCAATGGATTATTGTAAAGAGCTGAGTAATTAACTCTATTGGGAGTCTTATATCAGGCACTGGGGTTCAAACCAAGCCATGATGACTTGCTGTTAGAAATGAACCAAATGCCAGGGGGTAAATTCATACCTGGTGTAATCCACTGCTCAGCCCACTGGAGTTACTGCAGGAAGGGGTTTTACTTGTGCCTTATGTTTTCACTTGCACAGTGCAAAGGTTAAGGCTGTCAGGCCAGGCTGTTTGAAAGCTTAATGAATAAGTATTATCACTGTTTGCAGAGTCATTCTTCAAATGTTTTCAACATAAAACAGTTTATTAAATGTCTGGCAGACTTTCACTGAGAAATGCCAAGAAGTGAATTCTCCCCTTCCTCGCTGTTACTTTAATACTTAGCACCTCTGCAAGCAAGAGGAGAGAAAGAGAAGGAAAACCCCAAAATAAATAAAGCCTGATATGCAAAATGCAACTACTCAGAACTCCAGGAAGGATCCAAACCCCATCATGGAGATTTACACTGGGAAAAGCTGTGTGGACAAGGAGTTAGTTGGTGGCACCAGCCTGGAAGAGTCATACAGGCTCCACATAAGGCACCCACCCTCCTTCAGATAACCACTGTGGGCTCTCCAGTGGCTCATTCTCCTTCCCATTACATTTCTGTGTGTTTTCCTGATGTATTTCAAGCTTAAGGAGAGCTCTGACATTTGTGATGCCATTTGCCTGGCCCACCTTGAGCTGAGGGCACCAAGGAAACCTCCCTTGTCCTCACCGTATGGTGGGGCTGCTGCCTTCTGTACCTGACATTGCCAAAAAGGCCTCCACAATGATTTCTAATATTCTGAGATACCAGCAACCTGAACTAGGTACTGGCCCCTCACTGGACAAAGAAAACAAATATTGTTTCCCAGCAACAAACATTGATTAAAAAATTTAAGAGCATCCAGAAGAGAAAGGAGATGCCTCTGTATCTCTAAATGATTTCCAGGAGGAAGGGAGTTCAAAAGAAAGAACACTGTAATGGGGAACAGTGGGAAGAAATGAAAGAGACCCTGGAGAAGACTGAAATCCATTTCACAGATTTTTTTTTTTTTTATTGTGTTGGAGAAGTGTTTCTCCTAAAAAAAGGGCAGAATAGCACAGAGAGATTTAAAGTTTATGACTACAACAATGTAAAGAACCTGTGCCAGAAACTACGCCGAAATTATGGCATTGATCCCAGTGTTGGGAACAAGAAGGGGAGAAAAAGTAAGTGGGATGGATGTTTTGGATACCTTGTGCATGCTATGCAGTGGAACAACCTGCTCATGATCTCCTGTATGGAGGAGAGGGGTGTTAGTGGGTGATTCCTAGAGAAAATGAGACAGCAGCAATGCTGGGGGCCAGCAGACAGCAATGGGCAGCAGGGCAGAGCAAAGCAGGCAGCAGGTACAGTACCCCCTCAGTGAGGGTCCAACACAAGAAAAAGCAATGACGTGAGGCAGAGATTGGCCCTCTGTATCTGCAGCCCCACCACTTGTCCATGTCCTTCCTTTGCTGCCTCCAGTTCTCAGGATGAAAATCTTGGCACAGAGATGCAAATAACTCTTCTGTTCAAGGAGAAGAGGCTTCCCCCTAGATGAGGGGTGCAGAGTGGCCTCAGGCTTTGGCAGTTTACAGGGGGGTTTTTTTGTTTGTAATGTCTTTGATTTCATGAGGACGTAATATTCCAGGCTGAAGCTCAGCTCACAGCTGACATCTGACATGCTGCTGCTGGCTGCAAACTGCCACCAAGCATTTATCAAGGAGTGTTTTTCTACTAGTACAAGTATTTGCTACAATGCTTCAAGAATTTGGTCAGAACTTTAGCATTCAAGCAATATGCTAACAAGCATCCTTCCTTTTTAAATGAGGAATATGAGATCCAAGGGTTTTTCCATATATTGGTCCTCCAATTATTTTGTCAGGACCATTCAGCAACCAGGGCCAAGTGAGAGTCCCAGGGTTTCAAAGATTTGTTCCTTCTTAAAAAAACCCCAAAACCCATCAAAACCAAAAAAACACAAAAACACCCCCCCTCCAACCCCACCCCAAAAACCCACCACTACCAAAAAAGTTTCAAAATTAGGAAAAAAGCTTCCAGACACAGGAAAGGAGCAATACAGAACAACATACATTTCCAGATTTGTGATGTAGCTTCCACTTCTGTGTGGAGTACTGTGTGGCAGCTAGAGCCACACTTTGGAGTGAGATCTCTTTAAAGGCAGCCAACTCTGTAGATTAAGAACCCCACCCAAACCGCAGAACTTTACATAACAGCTTGCTGCAGGAGATAAATAAAAAAGTACAAGTGAAACGCTGAATGCTAGAAGGAGAAGAGGTCATTGCTGGGCTCATTGAGAACACAAAGAGCTGGAGCCTTTATAGTAACTTTGTTGGATCCATCTGAGACAGATAAAAGAAAGCAATGATTTCTCATCCAAAAGAGATGAGAAGGGGGAAAGATGTAAACAGAGAGACACTTCATTTTTTCTCAGAAATATGCGTCATTAGGGAAATATCATCTTTCTCTATTAGAATAAATTATTGTGCAGTAAACATATGCTACTGCTTCTTGTACTGGAAAAATAGAAAGCATCTACTTACTGCTTTTTGTGGTTATCAAGTTAAAATGGATAAGGAAAATGAATCAGCTTCATAGCCACTCTTCCAGTTATGTCCTGAAAGTACAGATATCCATATGATGTTCACAAAATGAAAGAGAAATGTAATTTAGAAGGATTATTTAATAATTCTGCCTATGTCCAAGCAGGAAGAAAGAATGAAGAAGGTAGGCTATTTGATTACTTGTCTAGCCTGCATCATGTCAGCTAGAATACTTTCCCCACAACCAGACCTAGGGTCAAAATCTATTGACTTACATTGATGTAAGTACAGAGTAAGTCTGAGAGGTATATGGATTTCCTCCCAGTTTGTGCATGTCCCATCTCTGGAAGTGTTCAAGGTTGAATGGGGCCCTGAGCAATCTAATCTAAGGGGTGGCATCCCTGGCCAGGGCAGGGAGACTGAAAGTAGATTTCTTTAGGATCCCCAAAACATTCTGTGATTCTGTGGCATCCACAGGACTGATAAAGATCACAGAGCACTCTGATTCACCATCAGGAATGCTGGGGGTTTGCCACTTAAGGAGAGCACAATGCAATTTCCTTTCCTTTCAGTGGATCCCACGGATGCACCTTACCTTGAACAGATAGATTTTTATTTAAAATTTTCCTCAGATTGCAGAAAATACAATAATAATGTTCTCTCCTTTAATTTCCTTTTTCTACAGGTTAAAACTTAGAGGGAAAGAAGATATCTAGGAGGATTTATTTCAAATATTAGGTAAGGATGTTCACTTTAACTGAAAGACCCAAACCCCAAAAGTATTTCAAATGTTGCCATTAAGAAGGGCACCTAATTCCTGAGGAGTTATGCACAGACTGCTTGGGAAAACCTGGATTTCCTTAGCTATCAGACTTGTTATCTAAGCAGCATCCAGCTCTGTTAGTAACAACTCAGACAGACCAAGGCACAAGAAAGCTGATTGGTGTATCTCATATTCTGCCTTCAAAATATGCAAATATCTGATATGCAAATATCAAATAAGCATTCATATGTATACATACAAATTACTGCGAGTAACAAGCACAGATATTTGACTTAGAGATTCACAGGTTGATATGATTATCTCATGTAAATGAAAGTAATTCAGAGCCTGTTCCCCATCCCAAATACAAGGATTTACATTTGGAGTCACTCTTGTGAAACCAGGGTCCTTTCTCTTATTTGCACCCCCAGTAGCCATGATCATAATCTGCCCCACCCATAGCACATAGGAGTGAGAAATGAGATGCAAATCTCAGCTCATTTCACTGCTGTGTGGATGCAAATGCCACATGCTATGTTTATGTGGAGTAAAAGTGCTCCGACATCATCCTGCCTTATCAGAGCTCCTTACAAACACTGGATTTATGAGCTGCACATTAAGCCCCATGATTTATGATGCTTTCTCTGCTCAGGTTTGCTGCTTTGCCCCAGGGACCGTATCTGTATCCATAGGCACTTTCTAAGATTTCTATGCACCACCTAAACAAAATGCTCTTTCATGAGGCCAAATGCATCACATCAGGAAAGCAACTGTATTTCTTTCACAACTGTTCAAGCTCCATCAGCTCTCTGAGGCTCAGTAGCAGCTTCTGGAAAATACTTAGCCCTGTGTATACCAGAGTGATAAATTAATACAGAAATGTTCTTTTAATTTAGAACTGCCCATGTTTCTGTCACTGGCCGTAGGGCACCCTGACAGGAGCACAATGCCCCTCTGTTTGTGTCACCATCCTTAATGCAAACTAGGTAAACTCTGACGCAGGCTCTCTCCCAGCAGTGTAGCAGCTTTTTCCTTTTATTCACTCCTGAAGTGGCATTTTGATGCACTCAATATGTGTTCAGTGCAGGTCCAGGAGAAAAAAAAAATTCAAGGAAATACCAAATCCCACAGGTCCTTCTGTTTTCATGCCATAGCACGCTCTAAATGGACCTAAGAATTAACTGCACCTCACTTGAGTTTCCTTGGGCAGAAATTACATAGCTGGCAGAGAAAGGAACCTCTATCATATTTTCACCTACCACTATATGTAAAGTGGGATTTTATTGGCATGTGTGCTGCAGCTCAGACTTTGTTTCAACAAGGCAACTGGGAAATCAGCATTTTATCCTTAATAGCCATTACCATTGCTTTGAAATTGTATCTGTGTTATGTGGGATGTGCATGCCATATCCAAAGGTGGAAGGAATCCAGAAAAACAATATATGTACAGGAGAAAAAAAAATATATAGAAAAAGATTTTTTTTTTCTGTCACTAGGCACTGACACACCTTTTTGGTTGAAAGGGAGACATATAAATAAATTTCTTCTAAAAAATAATCATCTATCTGGGCACTAGCCCAGTTTTCCACTGCCTCATATTTATAGCCTGACTTACAAGCTATTTGCATCTTTTTCATAACAAATGCCCCAGCTTCTAGAGGCCAAAACCTTGACTAATAAAAATAACAATGATGATAAAAAGTTAACGATGTGCTCATTTTATTTGTAGATTTCATCCTTATTCCCCACCACTTGCTCATTTTGGGTAGCATCCAGAATTGCACTCAGGGACCTAAAATGAAGCTAAAGAAGAATTTAAGCTTCTATTCTGAGAGGAGCAACCCAAACCCAATCTTCTGAAAGGCATTAATTACTTTAATGGTCTTTATGTTTCTGATGAAAATATTCTTAAGCTTTTTTTAAGGGAAAGGTGGGTCTGAAGGTTGTGTTTTACCTTCACTGCCGGGGTGCTATCAGTAATAGTCGTAACAAAAAAGTGAGCAGAAGAGAAAGGATAAAACATCTCTCCACACAAAACAGAAATCTTGCCACCTGCACTGAAAATATTTGATCTTGGTGCCTGCCTAAGGAAAAAATTCAGACTCTGAGCTCTTATTTCATGTAGAGACAAAATGGTAGCCTTCAATTATAAGCTACTTCTGGATTACAAAAAAGATTTTTTTTTCCTTTCCATTGCCTCAGATATTCCCCCACCTACTCCCAGTAAATATCTCAGCAATAGAAATGCAGGTCTCACTCAGTATCCCATGTTTTATCATTTTCAGGTGTTACAGCTCTAAATATCCAAATGCCTACATTTCCTCTCTAGAAATGCCTGCAGTAACAGAGGCCTGAGAAGGTGAGGTCCAACTCTGCTGCAGAAATCCCAGCCAGGTACAAGCCAGCCTGCACTGGGTTGAACTGTAACAGATAAATAAGCTTTTCCTTCTCTGACAGACAGAAAGCTTTTGTTCTAGTCTGGAAAGGACAAGGAATTCCCACCATTGCTTCATGCTTCCCTCTTCTTTCTTCTTTTTAAGTCCATTTTTCAAAAAGTAATTTTGAAATGTTCTGGGAAATGTAGGGGGTAACGGTGTTAATCTATCATCCTCTTCTGATAACATTTAATTAAAAACCACAGCTATTAGTCATCTGCTACCCCACCACCAGGGCTGACCTGAGAATATCCTAACATACTGGTGAAAGAAAAATTGAGAAGATTCTTTTTCATTTTATTTTATTGTACCAGCAGGGGAGCACAACATATAATTTAAGGGAGGGCAAAGGCAGATTATTCTGCCAGTTTCTCAGGAGGTGAATCCAGCAATTATTTTAAAATTAGGGGTTTTTCTGCTGTTGTTTGTTAAATGTTGTTAGTTAAAAAAAAAAATCCAAACCAGGAACAGCTACCATGGAAGAAAGCTCCTGTGTATAACTAACATTTTCAGCCTCTGCAAGGGTTAGACTTTTCCCTCAATGGAATGGGAAACCAGGAATTACCAGGTTTAATTACAGTAGGGAATATTCCTGAGACCAAATTGTTAAGTTTCCCATGGACTGATGTCATCAGGGCTCAGCTCAGCCCATCTGCTCTTATACCTGTCTCTTCATGTACCTGAATATGCCTTTGCTAAACCAGACTCCAATGGTGAATGATGGAAACAGCTGAATCCACAGATGGGCTCAGTGGTCCCCTCCCCTCTTGGTAGAATCTGATGAGATTCTGGAACTTGCCATTCCTGTCACCTACCCTGGTATGTGGATCTAGTCTGAGACTGCTATAAAAAGAAATTCTGGTTTTACTTTACTCACACAATTGGCAGATCAGCTCAGCATTCAGCTTTCAAGAAGAAGCAAAAACAATCAGCAAAGCGTAGCCACAAGCACACATTCCCTGGAAGACTACCCCTGCAATAGCTGGAATGGGAATGGGTAGCTACCTACAATTACTTTTATTATGAGTCAAGCTTGGGTTCAGGCTACTAACTTGTAACCTGTCATTAGGAGCAGTTTTCACAGCCTGCATTGTCTGCAGCATTCAGTCCTTACAGAAACACGATAGAAGATCCTGACAGGGTCAAAGCCCCTTGTTCTCAACACACTGCATAAAGGTACCAGGCTGAAGTGTGAGGCTTACCTGTATTTCCCAAGTTGCCAGAGCAGTTTCATGAACAGCAGAACATGGTTTACTAAGTCTAGTCATCATATGACCAGTGCAAGTAAAAAAATGCGAGCTTTGAGCAATTCCATCCTTTCCTTCTCTCTCAGGTGAGGATTCCCTGATTTGTCCTAAAATTGTGTTCCTGCTATCAACTTCTCCTCTGATCAGAAGATGATGAAATGTTTCTTCTCTACAGAAACATAATTTTTAGGAAATTTCTAAGACCTTGGTATCTTCAAGACCTTTACAGACCTGTCAAGAATTGGCTGAAGCAGGCAAGAGGATTAAAAAGTTATTATTGATGAAAAGGGATTTAAAGAGGACCAGTAAAAACAGACAAGATAAATGTTTTAAAAAGTCATCAAGAGAAGAGGATGGTGGAGATGCTGCAGGGTTTCCCACAGAGCCAGGAATGGAATCTTTTTTTTTATCTCTATTTTGACCAAGTCTCAAATCACAGCAACAGACAGTTCAACTTGTGTGAGAGTCATTAACCTGCAAACCAAAAAAATGCCCTTCTTCCCTCTACTGATGCTGCTGAGAAAGGCAAGATTATAGCAAGAGCACACCACGTAAAGCTACCTCAGGGATGTGCCTCTGAGCTGGTATCACACCTTTGGCTCCAGTGCAGACACACCTGAAAAGGTTTTTGGAGCCTGAGGCTCTGTGGGAGCCAGTCCAGCCCATGGCATGAGGAGTACAGGGCAAAGGCAATTCCTGCATCTCAAGCACATCACAACGGGGCCTTGACTTGGCTTTGTACCCTCTGGGCCTCCAATCTCCTATGAAAACATTCCACCCAACTGTGGCCCAAAGATTTTGTTTAAATGCAAAATACTAAGATTTGAATGTGCAAATTTTTTTTTTTCCCATGTAGAAAAAGGCGTAATTACACATCCAGCATTTGCAATTTGCAGTCTTCAGTTCTAAGTGTATCAAAACTTAATGGACATGAAGTGAAGGCTTAAAGCTCACAGATGTCCTATAATGGACTCAATTCTGCCAACATATTGGTTTTCAGAGATATTTCATTATTACTTAGCCAGCTCCAAGTCTTAAATGGGAAAAAGGTGAAGCGATGTTCTGTGTTTATTTCTCTTCATTTGTTAGTGTATGGTTTGGTTTGGTTAAGAAAGTAGCTATAATGAGATGAGACCACAGACCACTAGTTAAAAAGCTAAGAATAATCATGCTAATGTTTTATTCATGTGGGAATGTTAATTCAGATGCAGCTGTAATTACAGTACCATCATCATCTAGTGGCCTGGAAGTGCAAATGTTCTTCCTGACATGTGGAATAATGGAAACCAGCTCAGTACAAATGCTGCTAACCAATACCCAGACACAATCTACACTCATCTCATGGTCCCTGGGGTGTTCTTCCAAAAGGCATCAGTCACTGCCACTCACAAAAACTGTTGAAGACAGAGCTGCATTTTTCTCCATCTCCAGGCTTAAAACAGATCACACAGCATCCCATGATTGAAAACAAACAGGCAGCTAATCTCAAAGTCCTCACTGACACTACAACAAATGTTGGGAGCAAAAGTCAGATGTTGGGGAGGTTTCTTTGTGCCCACCTTTGCCTGGAGAGTGTGTGGTGCTGACAAGGATGCTGGGCAGCAGGAGCTGTGCTTTCACAGCCATGTGGACTGTCCTGTGGGCAGCCCTGGCACATGGAATCCCTTCTGCTGAATGGCAGAGCTGATGTTTGGCTGCACCTGGTATAATCTCTCCTCCCTCAAGAGCAGCTCTGAGCAGCACAACAGGCAGGAGCTGCTTGGCATCATTCTTCTCTGCAGCTGCTTTTTCATAAATAGCTAGAAAACAAGGAGCAGAAAATCCTCTATTGTTTGCCCCTCTCTTGACATTAAACTGAGAATTAAATTAAATTTTACATTAGCCTACAATGTTTCGGAGGATGTACTTTGCTTTCCTGAAGACCTGGCTTAAACAGTGGCTGAAATCAAGAAGATTCTGTGTAATGAAGAATGTACCAAGCTCCAAAATCGCTGTAAAACTTCCTTTTCTCACTGGTGCTGCACAAAAAGCCCCTGACAATTATCACCTTTCTGGCAGGCTTATATTTTTTATAAACCATTTGGACCACAACTTTTTCATCTCTACACATCTGTCTCTACACATCTCTACTGTCTGTGTCTTAAAAATGCATGTAGAACACAAAATTCCTGGTAGTGATTTCCTTTTTACTCCATGTCCATGATTCAGTAAAAAGTTATTCCATTTTTCAACAAAAAATACTCGCAGTGTTTCAGGGGGGAAGATCCAAGTTTTAAATGTTATACATCACAAAAGTTGGGAGGCAGGCAGAGAGTTCAGGTTTACACTGGAACAACTTTCAAGAGCTGGTTAAGACCCATCTGAAATAAAAGCACTCCAAGCTGTTTGGGAAAACATATTTTCATTCTGCTAGAGATGTCAACATATCTAAATTACATTCTGTAAGGAATGGAAATAATAACCAAAATACTAAAATAATAACAATAATCCCAAAACAGAATGTCATCTCAGGAGCATAAAAACACACACAAATACAAAAAATAAAAGTCCAATAAAACCAGCATTTTGCAACAATGGTAAGCCTGAAACAAATTTTTGTTTAAAATGCTACAACACAGAAAACCTGAATATGCTGTTTGAAATAGAAAAGCATTCCCTGAAGAAAAACATGTGTGCTCACAACACTCTCTAGTGTTTCCTCCACAAGATACCAGGCTGGCATCGTCCTGTGATCCAGCAGGAATATTTTGATGAGAGGTGTTTCAGCCAGTTTGATGGAGTGTGCAAGGGAAGGACTCCTCTGTGTGTTGGCTGCTTCATTAGTATTTGCTGGGCACCTGCTGTGCACAGAGACTTTGTTCTTTGGGTGACAGGAAAGCCACGGTCACTCGGTTGTCATTGCAAATTTCTTGCCTAACAGTTGCACTGTTTAATTGTCTTAATTTCTCAGGAGTAGAGGGCCAATACCTAATACAACCAGTTAAAGGAAATAATTAGTATAGCACTTGTCAATCACAGGGTGTGTCAAATAGGAACTGTGGCTTTCATCACTCTCCTAAAACTAGTGATGAGGAGGAGAAGGTGGCAGTCTGGTCTTTACTGCAAAAGAAATACCCACAATGGAGAGTCTCTGAAACAGGTAAAAAAATATACATATTCAACAAGATGATGTTTTGCTGGGGCTTTCTATGCAAAGGCAAACATTTTGACTGGTTTCTTTTATGTGTGCATTCAATAAATTATAATCAATAGGTAACATTTTTTTGGCACAACAAAACTTCTAATTGTGCTTTTGGCTATTTGTTTAGGTGGAGAACACAGTCCTTCCTTACAGACTTCCAGGACACTGAGATACTCAGTTCTCCTTTCCTTTAGCACTGCTGCCCTCATGTCTGTGCTGAAGGGGATACACCTCCTTCCCACAGTTGCCTTGATCGACACACTGACTCTCCTCCAAAACAGCCTTCTCTACTTTGAGGAAATTCTGATTTCTATTAGAAGACACTAAAATCTTCAACAGAATCATGCCCCTGGTTATTTCACAGAATTGCAGAATAGTCTGCGTTGGAACAGGCCCAGAAGGATCACCAATGCCATCCCAAGAGTGTAAAGAGGTGAAGGAAGTGAGGGAAAGTTTGGAGTAGCTGCTTCAGAAGGCAGCCTAGGCAAGGCTCTTTGTCTGCCTGGGCAGACAAACTCTCATCCATAGCCTAAATATTATCCAGATTTAATGTTTTCTGATTCTTTTGGCAGCTGGGATGACTGTTCTAATATTTTGAAGGAAGACATGTATGTGAGATCTTGGACCTGATGGTGAGTGCTATGCTGTGATCACACTGTGCTAAAATCTCAAAAAAAGGCCCAACTCACCTGCCATCATGAGGAATTTACACTGTCAGGGCAGCTTGAGGGTGAGGAATGGCTCACAAAAGGCATGTGAAGTGAAGTACATCTAGTTCTGAGGAAAAGTAGTAGTTTTTATTAGCCTGATGCTGGGGAGAGCACATTTGACAAGCAGCATGGTTGGCCAGTGGAGGGGGAAGTGATAAGGGTACAGCATTGCTTGATAAAGAGCTTGATTCTTTATTGAATGCTGAATAATTAATTCTTTTTTCCCATTTACATTTTGGACCTGCTGGCCCTAAAATCCTCTTGGTTGTGTTGGAGCTTTCCTCAACAACCTTGACTGAACCAGCCAGCGTGGACCTTTCTCCTTCCAGAGGAATGTGGGGCACCCATGCAAAGGCACAGTTAGCTGCTGGGTTTCCAGCAAGCTATTCAGATTGGGAAGATTCAGATAACAGCTTGAGGCACAAACAGCTCCAGGAGTTCCATTCTTGCTCTTTGAATATGCAATGCACTTATGTTGACCTTGCTGATCTAGTTAGAAGTGAAAGGAATTATTTTTTTTCCTTTTTTACTGAGTTTTATGTATTATTATGTCAAAAGAGAAAATTACAGCAGAAGAGACTCCTGAGCAATATCCAGAGCTACAAAATTTTGTGATTTCAGCTGTTCTACTGCTGGAATTTGCTTCCACGCCTTACAGACAAATAATATCAACCGTCTCATGTAATCCCCCACCCCACAAGGGAGCTCAGGTCAGATGTATTCAGCTTGGCACAGTTAAGCCCTCACCATTTACTTCTTTCTTGACTCAAGCAGCTGGGAAGGCCTGGACCTGTCCTTGTCATGAGTCAGAGCATTCACAGGGTTTTCATGTTACATCAAAAAACTCTGTAGTGACTCCAATTGCTTTAGTGAGGCAATCTGGGTTCAGAGGAACCCACACCAACAGCTATACCCTACATGGCTGTGCATGTAGACTAGAACAGAATACTTTAGTTAGAAAGGACCTAACATGACCATCCAGCCCTATTCAGAGCTGATCAAAAATTAAATAGTTTTATTAAGGGTATTATCTAAATGCCCCAATTACTGACAGGCCTGGGACGTTGATCACCTCTCTGGAAAGCCTGTTTCAGTGTTTTACCAGCACCATGGTAAAGAAATGTTTCCTAATGTTCAGTCTGAACCTTCCCTGGTGCAGCTTTGACCCATTCCATGCATCCTGTTACTGGATCCCAGGGAGAAGAACTCAGCCCCTCCCTCTCCACCTGCCCTCCTCAGGAAGGTTTAGAGACCAAAATATGTATGTATATATGTATGTAAATATATAACCATAACTAAACTATAACTAAACTATATAACTATAACTATCACTATCACTATAACTGCAACTATAACTACAACTATAACTGCAACTACAACTATAACTATAACTAACTATAACTACAACTATAACTATATAACTATATAACTATATAACTATAACTATAACAACTATAACAACTATAACTATATGGGCATGTATTTTTTGCAGCACTAGATGGATTTGTTTTTCTGAATAGAAACATTTCTTGCTGACTATTAAAAAATCTTCTATGGCTACCTAGCTCCCAGTGATACCTCCATGCTGTTCAGAAAGGTAACAGCAGACATGGGAACTAAAGGAAAAGTGTGAAGGCTGAGAGCTCTGAGCAGAAGGACCTGACTGCAACATCCCTTTCCTAAAAGCAGGAGGGGAGATATCCTGTGCAATTCAATGTCTACAGGATCTTGTAACTCTGCCAGCGGGAGCTCACCCCCCGCACCAGTACTCCCCTGTCCCAGTCCCTCCCTCAGCATCCCATCACCCCAGTGCCTGTAACAAATGATGCTCCCATTTCTCTCATACCAACAGAGCCAGTGTCAAAATCCTACTGGCTATTCCCAGATCCTTTTACAGATTTAATGCATTAACAAAACTATTTCTTGCTTCTTTCATTTTCCCACTTTCTCTCCTGTTTTTAATTAAACACTCCCTGCTTGTGAAAGTGGGTCAGGGAGAGATTTTTTGCCTTTCTGTAAAAAAGCCCACCAAGAAAGTTTCCTTAATCTCTCACCAGTGTAAAATAATCTTTCACTATGCCAACAAGAAAGCTTCAAAGTTTTAATTAATTTCTCTGCTTACATAAGCATAACAATATTAGTCATGTTGGCCTATAAATTGTAGCGACCAGAGTGGATTTTTAATTAAATTAATGTCATTACTTCCAGAGGCATGAAATATATTCCACCACATGCACTATCTACTCAATACTTCTCCTCCTTGACTCCCCCTCAATATTTTGTGGCCTACGTAGGGTGGGTTCAAAGCTGGGCACAGTAGAGGAGCTTACCAGCCAACCACTTCTAAATTAACAGCCATGTTTGGAAAATGTATTCTTTCAGAGAGGCAGGACCCATTCACATACCCCACAAACCAAATGAAACAAGAAATCACAGGGATATGGGGTAATGGAGGAATGAATATGCCCACATATAAAAGATACTCCTTGCTGTCTGTGATTTGTGAAATATTGTACAAACACAACTTTGGTTTGCTATTGTAGCAATTAATAAAACATTTGTTTGTGTGATGATGTCTCTTAAAATTCATAGGCTCATTTAATCATGGAGATGGAGGGCTCAAAGGAACCTTGAGAGATCAGTTACATCCCCTGGTCCTCTCTTGAGCTATATAATAAACAATAGCAACACGAGAACCAAAACCAAAATGTGTAGAGAGAGTGGGTATAGTTTAGAGTTTGGGCTCCTTCTGTATTAGAGGTTATCACAGATAAATTATCCTTGGAAAATAACTCCTCTTATTTGCCACATGCTTGAGTTCAGCTGTAACTCATACCAGATGAATTAAAGCTTGACTAATAATGCTGATGTTCTTCTTTTTGAGGCTTTAAGAGTGTGTACTTAATGACTAAAATGTGTTTATTTAAAAATGACATAGCAGAGCCATGACAGCCTTTTCTAAACTCCAACAACCAGTCTATTTTGCTGCCTGCAGTTCAAATAAAGAAATTGCCTTTAAAAGCAGACAATAACCTTTGGTCTCTGCAGCACCTCAGAAAAGAAATGACTTTACATTACATACACACAGCACTACCAAACCATGGACTCATCTAAATCAACAACTTTCAGTCACAGGTGCTATGGCCTAATGCAGCTCTTCCAGTAATTTCATACTGGGAGCAAAACTTCTGCGTTTGGTTTGGGTTTTTTTTTTACCTTTCATCATCTTTCTCAAAATCAAAATGTCCCCAAAAAATCTTTCAAACTTCAAAAAACATGGCCTTAGTGATGAGGACAAAGGGCCTCTAAGAAGAGGACAGGACTTAGGATGTCATTTTCGCTGGCTTTTGTCCTGAAATTACCATGTTACAATGGCAAAATATCTCTGCACAACAATATTGAGCAATAAACTATGTGGCAATGCTGTGTACAAATCTATGCAGAAATTTAATGGCAGGACCATGAGGGAAAGGCAGCTTTGCTGAAAGATCACAGAACCTTCCATAAGGTCAAACAAAATCAGTCTGAGCAAGACCTGGTGTGGAGTGTGGAGAAATAGCTGCTGATCCAGCCTGTGTAGCACAAATATATCACCTATTACTGACACATTGGGAATCATAAAGCACTGCAGAGCTGAAAAAATGTGCTTATCTGAGAGCAGAAGTTCTGGGCTGCCTTGACTCTGCAGAAGAGCCCTGTAAAGAGGTGATGGTTGCTCATCCTGCCAAAAGAGATGTGGCCATGATTAGCAGCTCAGGATTCCAGACACCTTGTGTCAAAAATGAAAAATCAGAGTGGAAATAACAGGCACAGAACTTAAATTGATGGGGCTTTTGGAGTATTACACCATATTGAATGGTGATCTTTGAGGCTGTGAATCCTGACATTGCTCTGGTACAGAACGATACCATCCAGTAGCAGGTATGGTAGAACTAGGACATGGTATCATAGTTTTCCCGTGGAAATAAGAGCGCAGATAAATTATGCTTTTCTTTTGGGGAACAAACTCATTGGCATGGTAGAGGCAAACCATTAACTAGCAAAATAATGCAAAAAACCTATTCCAGTTTAAGCCCACAGAGAACCCATCTCAAGTCACCTACAAACTACAACAAACAGTTAAAATCCCCCTAATGAGAGTTATATTTGCAGAGTTGAGATCAAATTATAAAACTGTGACCTGGACTTTGGCTGAAACTTCAGAATTCAGGAGTTTTCATAACAAAGGCTTTACTTCATTGTGACATTGTATTGTAAAGCAGGAGATATTCTTGAGAAAATATTGAGCAAAATATGTTTTCCAGACAGACATCAGTTAAAAAAAAAAAAAAAAAAAAAAAAAAAAAAAAGAAAATCCACAAGTATTAATTTTCAGTGTTATTTTTCATTTTAAAGTATTAAAAGTAAATTTTTAATTAGTGTTAGTTTTCAGACAAACATAAAAATATATGTGCTAAATGTTTTCAAAAGAATTTTTAACACAAACATTTTAGAGAAAGCAAGGGCTTTTCAAAATACCATTAATTTAAGTGAAAGTTCAAGTTCCTAGTGAATAAAGAAGAATGTGAATTACTGAACTGAGTGGAGAAGACTTGGTAGATCAGGAAGGATTTGCTGTCTGAAGAGATGTCTGCACTGCAGCACAGAAAGAAATCGGATAAGATTAAGGATAATTTATCTGCAAAGTCTAGGTTTGAGGGAACAGTAATATGTGTGTCTAACAAGTAGAAAGACAAAATGGGACCATAAATTAGGTCAGGTAACATATCTGAATGCAGAAATCCTTTCTCTGTAACTATTTTTTGGCTGTGCAGATCAGGCAGTATTTCATTTGGCTGAGTCAAGAACTGAGATGACTACTGACATAGCAAATAAATAAATCAACAGGGGCCTGACACCATTTTCAGCTTGACCAATTTAACTCAAGACCAGTTGTTCTGAAATTATTCAAGTTCTTTCAACACACAATTGGTAAATGAGATTAGACCTGGGGTGTTCAGCACCAGAGAGGAGCCTCTGTCTGATAAATATAATGATTTAATCCTTTATATAGCCAGGAGATAAAGAGAGCCCACAGCTTCATTATGTCCCTGGACAGAAAATAAGGCTCAGAGAAGCAGATCTGACTCCTGGTATAAAATGTTGGGCAATAATGAATTGCATCTTTCAGGTGTAGGCATTGGTAACAGCCAGTGGGTTTGAGGTCATTAAAGAAGGCTGTGGAAAAAAGAGCAGATTTGTGTAGAAAGTTTAGTAACATGATCTCAGATCAGATTAGCTGCTGACACGGAAAATTATCTCCGTGAGCCCCTTTAGATAAGCAGTGAAGGAAATGAAAAAATTCAGAGTGTCTGTGGAAAGCCAAGGGTGATATACCCCCATGCACTGGTGTAAGAGACCAGGAGAGAGAAAGGAATGGGTTTCTGGGCTTCTGGGCTTCATCTCCAGTGTGCTTTGTTTACACAGCAATGATTACAGCCACAGCCCCATGAAGGCCGTGGGTTTGTAGAAACTGGGGCAGTGCAGATTATAAACAAAAAAAGCACTGAGGAGAAGGCTTGTTCCCTCCTGCCAGGTGATATTTTGCAGCCTGATGTTGTGAATTACGTGTCCGTTCCTTGTCAATCCTTGTCCTTCCTCAACAACTGCCAGATGATATGAAGCATCCATATTACAAATGGGAAACAGGCCCTAAATTCCACAAATTAAAACTGAGGGGTTTTTTTCTGAATGCCACAGTAGTTGGTAGAATGGAATTATGAATTCATGCTAATTAGAATGATATCCTGGTATATACATATTTTCTGAATTTAAGAAATAAAGCATTCGAGGAATCAGGAGGCTGACTTTGCTGAGAGAGCATAGAGAGAGGCCTGAGGAATCCAGCCCCACAGATATTTTACTGTGATGATTTTTTTTTTCAGTCTTTCACATGTTTTCTATGTAAGAAATTTTACCTTTTATCTAAGAAACTGCTTCCATGCTTTTCTTGGTTTTCCTGTGTGTCTTTTTTTTTTACCAAAATTCATGGTTAAGGCATAGTACGTTCTTCAAAATACTTAAAAGCAGCAGTGCATTCCCTACACTGTCTTCTTTGAAATAAACTTTTTGCTTTGTCGCATAAAAATCTGTCTAGGCTGATCTCCTATCACCTCTGGTCACCTCCACTGCTGGCCAGGTCCTCAGCCCTGTGCAGTGAGACCACTGACTTCCCAACAGGTTAGATTAGCCAGGTTTCTGACCAGCTGTCTCCCCCACCCAGATCTGTTTTAAAAGAAAAATGTGCCCCCAGCATTCATAGACACAAAACTCATCACCAGCAGGACTCTTTGCTCAGGGAATTATCTGCCTTGTGGGGAGAGGGTTTCCCCATCCTCCAAAGTCTCCATCAGCCACAGAGAGTACCTGTGGATTATGGGGCAGACCGAAATGTTGGTAAAGCACAAATTTAGCCATGCAGATGCCACACCAAGGAGGCCCTTGCCATAGGCCTCTGTCCTGCAGGATGGGCTCCCCAACCTGCCCTAAAAAGGCTGTTATGAAGAGCCTCATATCTGAGGATGTGAGCCAAGTATGATAAATACAGTGAGTAGGAGCTGTGGGGAGCCTTTAGGATTAACGTGAACAATCTCATTCCATTGAAAATACCCTTAATGACAGAGAAGCATTAGGCCATGCTGAGCTTGAGGAGAAGTGGCTTTGTGGGACAGGGCAATGACAGCTCAGCTCAGGCTGCCTGGGAAAACTACTCCAAGGGAAGACCTTTTTTCTGGGATGGAGATTAGATTTCTGTCCTACCACAGCTAGAGCAGCAGAGCAGCCACAAAATTAAAGTTTTTTCTGAGTTTCAGGCTTCCTGGCTGCCTGATTCTGACCTAACAGTCTCTTTGACAGAAATTGCCTTTTTTTTTTTACCTATCACACAGTGTTTTGAGCACGTCCACAACAAAGTACTGAACAGTTTCCAATCACAGTGTCTCTGCTTACAAGAGAAACTTTGAGGGGAACTTAATGATTTTACTGATCCCTTGGTCACTCCTGTAATCATGCTGAATGCCCCTTTACAGCCTGCTAGTGAACACAAAGGAAATTGCAGTTCACTTGGACAATGTGTAGGTTTGTTTTTTGGGTTTTTTTAATAATTAGAAGAATATATAATTTATTAAATAAAAAACTGGAGCATTAAAAAAATCTTAGGAGTTTCTAGGCATGTGATCATTATGAGGGAAAAGTCAACTGTGTGAAATAAAACCACAGCGTACAGCCAGTTTTTGATAATTATTGCTGTCAAATAGGATTCTTGGCACAGTTTTTGCACTCTGGTGAGCACTGCTGTGGTATTAACAAGCATTTAATCTGGGCACATGAAGATACCTGTGCATTTAGTGGTTCAGGTGGGGCTGTAATTGTTATGGCTGCATGGAACAGCAAAGACAAGCAAAGATCACTGAGCTTGACCCTAGATGCAGAAAACATTCAAATTATTGAAATTTTTTGTGCTCTCCCCTTCTAATTCAGGCCAAAAGATGAAGTCTGTCAATACTTTAGAAGGTTATAAGAGACTTTTCTTCAGTCAGTTTTGCACATCTTTTAGGCTAGTCCAGAGACCAAGTGGGAAAGTTGCCTTTAACACCACAAAAATAGCTGTAATGCATCAGAAGAAAAGCTGGCTACCAGCTGTAAATATGAATGTATTTTTCATTTAGCTTTCAAAGTTGAGCATTAAAAATGTAATGATACTTCCTTTGAGACAGGTTTTGATAAAATTAAAGGGATCACACCTGTACGTAGTTAACTGTCATGTACTCAACAATTCAACTTCCAGTTGAGCCAAGTTTGCATCACAGATTGAACAGCAAATTGATCTTCAGTTTCAACACACAGTCTTTAAATCCAAGAATTTTATAATGAGGTCTGTAGCACAGGAGCTCTTACTGTTATACAGAGAAAATTAACCACCTAGCTCTACACCAAGGTTTCACCATCCCAAGATAAAACTGTGCCTTTCCAGTAACCTGGATCCAGATAAGCTCTCCCACCAATGTGTTTAAAAGGCATCTGAATTGATTTTTTAAAAAAATTATTATATGCCTGTATACCTCAAGTGTTGTAGGCATTAATTTCAGAGAAAGAGGTTTGGTTCCCACAGCTGTAGGTTGCCTTGCCAAGCATTTCCTTGACCTGTATAACAAGGCCTCATACCTCAAAATCACTGTCCTGGACCTCTCAAAAGTGCAAGGATTGTCATTCCCATATTCCAAGGTGTCCTCTGGTGACCAGGTGTGAAATCAGGCAGCTCTAGAAGGGTCAGCACCACCTCAGGAGGGAGTTAGTGTGACATCAAAGATCCAGGGGACCAAGGCAGAACCCTGCCTGAAGATCACTTGGTCTGGGCTTGGCCCCCGCAATTCTGTAGCAGCATCAGGGTACTGCACTGCCTGTCATGATTTTCTTCACATTCCCCCCAAACTCAAACTTCTGTAGGCCTTTTCAGACATCTAATTTCACTCTTGTTGAGGTCTCTGGGCTACATCATGCTGTTACCCGTGCCTTCGTTTTCTTCAAAAAGGCCAGTAAAAACAAAACAAAACGAAAACAAAACAATAAATACTGAGATAGTATAACCCAAATAATAAATTCCAGGATGTTTACTAATTGTATTAGTATATCTTGAGATACAGTCCACTGAGGAGAGGACAGTGTCTGTTGCTGACTTGGTCAAACTCTAGAAAACTTTTGAAAGCTGCCTGTTAATGACTCACTTCCTTCCATCAAAATGAGGAATTGTAATTGCAGTTGTGCTACAGTGACATGACTTCTGGGTCAAAAATTTGAAGAAGTTAAAACATGAGAACTGCCAGACAAGAGCTCATCCAGACCACCAGAGGAAAATAAGACATTTCCAAGCTCCTGGGGAAAACAATGAACACAACAATATCCTGTTTTTACATGCACTTGATTAAGAAGATGCCCTTACAGAGCAAACGAATAGGAGTTCTGTAAATCTTGGTAGGCCAGGAAAATTCTATAGAATGCCAAAAGCAGTGTCCATATTAAAAACAAGGTTCCAGGAAGTCACAACCTAGCATCAATGAATACAACTGACGCTTAAAAAAAATTTTCAATACAAGAAGAAAAACTCATACACTATCTAGTAAACCATAGATCCTAAACCTTTCCTGAATTTTCAGGTATGTCTCAGCTGTAATTCAAAGCAGAAAGCATTTAGTGGAGGAAAAGCTGACACTATTTTTTCAAACATGGCAGCAAAGCAGGAAGCAGTGAATGATGCTTCATGTATGAGCTAATTGAGGCTACAAGTTAAAATACAGTCCCTCAATGGAGTTCCTACAAGGAGCAACCAGGGAAAAAAAAAAAAACAAAAAACCAAACAAAAACAAGGGAACATTTACAGGGATTTGATACATTTATGGCTAACATTATATATAAGGCTGCTGTCTTTTTTACCTGGAGCTGACCTCTGCTGGAGCACTTCCAGTCATTTAAGCTGCGTTCCCATGGACCAAATTTACTGGAGGATGCATCCCACTTCTTTCCACTGAAGTTACCCAAAGCCATGTAAGCTCCAGGCTCTGATAAGTGTGCGTGACACAACTTCTCTCTTCCTGCTGCACCATCTCTTTGAACTGTCCTTTGGCAGAGCACGTATCCTGCCACTGGCTCTGAAGGAAAACAAGGAAACCAGACTCTAAATCCATGCATGCCAGTTTGCAGTTTACAACTACATGCTGTGAAGGTTCTTCCCCACTCCCAGCCTCAGACAGGGCTCAAGTTCCCTGCTGTCATTGTGTTATCATAAATATTCAATGGAAAACACTGATAGTAAATATCCCTGGAAAAAGGAACTCCTTGTTCCCTGGATTAAGGAGCTAAGGGCCTCTGTAAGAGAACCTCCACCCCTCAGAAACCTGTCCACAGTTTTCTCCTCTTACTTTCACACAAATCCATTTCAACCACAGCACCACATTTCTTCTACCTTTGCTTGTTCCAGGGTGTCAGAAGATAAAAAGCTTTGGTACTTTGACATTATATTCAACAGCAAAATTACAAGAGTACTATAGAAGTGAGGAGAATTTAATGACAACCTGCTTTGGAAGGATGAGATCAAACACAATGTGATAGTGCTAGTGTTGTAGTAATGGAAGAGAATGGTAATAAGACTGTTTGAAAAAATAACTGGAAACACATATCAACAAGCTTTTATTTAATGAATCCTTGTACTGCTTATCAAATTGCCATTGTATTATTACTCTGGTGTCACTGCCAGTGAAGTGCCCAGCACCAGAATACCTGCAGTGGCTGGTGCAGTACAAACAAGGGGTACAAAGACAGCCATCTCCCCAAACAATTAACAGCTAACACAGCAAACATAAGCCCAGAAGTGGGTTATGTTGTAAGATTGTGGAAAAGAGTGGCAACATGACACAAATAATAATTTAGGGAAACTATCTTTGCTGTTTTTTTGAGGTTCTCCTGGATGAAAGGAGTGTGTCAAGAAAAGGGTGTTTTTTGAATGTGTGACTACAGAAGAGTTTCTCAGGAAATATTACTAGAAACTGACAAACAGAGAGTGCAGGAGACCTCAACATTGGTCTGAATGTGCTGAATGACATGCTGAGGGAACTCTAGAAGGATTCTAGAGGTGTATTTCAAGAGACACCTTAAAAGGTATTTGTCAATTGCACCAAGGAGATGCAATTGTGTCCATCCACACACATGTTCACGAACCAACATGAAGTAAGAAACCACTGCTGAGTCCCATAAAAGCTGAGTTGTCATAGTTGGGACTCCTGTCCTCATGGCTAGAAAGACTGAGCATTCTGGGGAGCTCATGGAGGCTCTCTAGTGGCCTAAATGCCATTTGGGATACCATTCTGATCCTCTTAGTAGGGTTGTAACTTGGATCAGCTGCCCGAAATCCAGAGCAAACCCAAGAAACTAAGCTAATTTTCCTTAGTCAAAGCATCTTGTCAAGTTTAGTTACAGGCATAAAGAGTTCAAATTATAATTCCACAGAGAAGAGAATTAATATTTGTCTGGAAAAAAAAACTTTATATATGCTCCAGATCAGTAGGATTTGGAAGTGACACCACCACCACCACTTTCCAAATTCAGGCTGACAGCATAGCCCAATACCATGTCAGAGGATACAAGAGCATGCTCAGAAAGAGCCCAAATCTATCGTGCAGAGGGAACTGCTGACAATAAACGTTAAAACATCAGACACATCTGGACCCAATCCATAAGCAAACTTTCCCTTGAATTTGAACTTGGATTCAAAGAATAGAGAGTGGGGAGGGAAGCTATAAAGCCTCCTGTGATGTGACAAGTGAGGGCTGTTTCATTAAGGTGATGCTGTGCTTTTAATTAGATAGTCATTTCATTTGGCTCTAAAGTGTCAAGTATAATTAATATGACATTGGTAATCATTACTCCATGGTAATCTTGGGAGCTGATTTTTTTTTTTTTTCTGGCATTGTTCAAAGATCACACACTGCTCTGGTGGAAGTGGGATGATCCTTTTGCTACCAGTCTGGAAAATGTCTAGTTTCTATTGTCTATATTTTCTTCCTTTACTAAGCAAAGAATTTTCTATCAAAGGTTTTTTAAACTTCTGTGTTGCAACAGCCTGATTACCACAGGAAAGTGAAGGATTGGCACAGGCAAACAATTGTCTGACTATCTGTCTATCTAGAGATGCAAAGATTTGATTACAGGGGCTAAGGGGCATAATTTTAACGTGCACACACACACATATGCACTGCGGCACCAGCAGGATGCAATACTGTCACTGTAGTGGATCACAGCTGTGCCCACCCCTGTATGGTTATACTGTAGTTAAAAGGAGTTTTCACTCATGTTTTTTTATACTACACTTTTCTGAAACATGAGTATTTTCTTTCTTCTTCACAGAGGAAGTCAAATACTGGTTTTTTCCCCACTGTCTCGGAAAGACAGAGACAGATATGCATGAATTCATGCTTTACTCCTCCATCTTTCTGTGCAGATTTCTCCAGACATGTAACAAGAACTGACATTTTGATTTTCATCCAATATAACACCTTCAGCCATCAAATCAGAGTGGCACAACTGACCTGGAGACCTCAAACCCCAGGTTTTGCCGTGGGATTTCTCATGCCATTGTCTTCTAATAGCTTTACTTGGTGTGACTGAGTATGGAACAGTCAGCAAGTTGTTCCCATAGAGGGGACTCCTGGGTGCACTCTGTTACGATCTTCTTTGAGGTCCAAATCTTCTCAGAGAACCATGATCTGGGCTTTCTTCCTGGGATATTTGTTGTCCAGCTCCTTAAGGATATCACTGAATACAAGTTTCTCACTCTTCTTCCAGAGCTCCATGAACACAAACCCAGGTTCAATAACCTGATGAATCGTGGGGCTCCTGAGATTACACAGCGCGGAGCAAGGCAATCGAAGAAACACAGACCTTCCTAAATGGTTTATTAAGCACAAACAACTGTGCCTGGCAGGCAGACTCACACACAGAGCCAAGGCTTGCTCTCCTGCCCAAGTCCCAGTGTTGTCTTTGCTCAGCAGGGACCCCAGGGCCTGTGGCCTCTTTGCACAGCCTGCAAGGACATCAAGGGACTGAGCCCCAGGCTGCTGGCGAGCACGGGATTGCAGCGGCTGCTTGGGTAAGTTAGGCATTTCCTATTTTCTGTAGAGATTTGCTAAATCTAAATATTTTAAAACAAATATGAGAATTGAAGCCTCTTGTCCTCGTGGTACAACAGGATGCTCTTCCACTGTTTATCTTGGTTGAGCACAGGAAGTTTTGTTGTAAGGAAGCACTGGTGCAGATACAACTTGTTAGGGTGTTGTGCATTTGCCCAAAATGTCTGGAGAGGATTCAGGGTAATCTGCAGACGTTCAGCCAGATAGATGTGTTCCTCAGGGCTGGTGTGAGTCATGGAGCACTGACCTCCTGGGGAAGGAAAGAGATTAAATAATTTACACTAAAAGCCATTCTGGACTTTGTAGCTACGTGCACATGCAGACCTGCCTCATCTCAAAGCATCAGAGAGGGCTCATGAGCCCTTCAAAAATTATGAGAGCTCTGATTATACAGGCACTGAGGAGACTGTGGCTCTCCTCAAGGTTCAACAGCACTAACTGTTTCCATTTGAAGCACAAGATTAGGACCAAATGATGTTGCTGTTATTGCAGACAAGGGCACAGAAGCACGTTCCTCTGATTCAGGAGCAAATCAACTTAGCTACGGCAGCTGAGGCAGGCTATCCTCACCCAGCAAATGTGAATTATTGCCATCTAGCTTAACCCACAGTGAAAGGAGTTTCAGATAAATTACATTCTTTCACATTAGCCATGGAGTGGGAGCACACACCCTGACAGTTAGTACATCTCAGCTGACGCTTAAGCCTAAACAGGATTTAAATGGAATACAAGTTGTGTGTAGGCCTTGTAGCAAGCCAGAGACCCCAGATACCAGCTGTTGGGAGAAGTGGTGACTCTCCACATACTTATCAATAGATGCACTGTCACATATGCCTGAGCTCAACTCAAGTTTATGGAAGGAGCACAGATCCATGGCACTCACACAGCAGATCCAGCAGCTTGCACCAGAGCTACTCCTGCCTGATGCTGGTGCATCAGGGCCTGAGGTAGATGAATGTTGATGCTTTTCACTTGTTCATAATTTTTGCTTAGAAACAAGAGCCTACTGGGCCAGCATCCATGCAGTCCACTACTCTACCTCTGATTCAGCTCTGAGTGCTTGAAAGACCTAAAGTTATGGTGAAGACAGAAGGAAGAATAGCCCTGAACATTTTAAAAGGGTACAGTAAGTTCTGAAGGTCTAGGTTTAATCACTTTCACAAAATCCTTTCTATTATTAATTATAACTAGTCTGGATATGAATATATATTTAAGTCCTGCAGACTTAAATATCCAGAGGCAAGAGAAGATTAAAAAAAAAGGGAGACAAACGTTGAACAGATATTTTTATTTTTTAGATCTCAACATTTTTGGCAGAAGCTTGAGGATTGTTTTCATTTTATCCCAATTGCCTCAGACTACCCCAGTTATGGAAAACTGGAAGCCAGCCAAGTTTTCACCACATGAGTAATTTGATAACTTCAAGAAATAATTTTATTAATAGCTTTTGTGTCTGTGTGTGTAACATCTGGGCACATGTAAGTGTCAACAATCATTAATGTTTGCTTCTCTGCTGAAATAACTAAAACCACCTAATGTGTCCAAGCAACCTCACCTCACTCGTCTATGCCCTTTCCAGTTCTGATACAAACAAGGTCATTATCATTGCCAACAACTCTGAAAAACAAATGAAAACAAAAATATAGAAAACAGATTGAAAACCACCTCCCTTTCAAAATTCAATACCACAACAGTCTAAAATAAGCTCATAAATTAGTGTTTGAGGGACTGTTATGTTCTGTTCAAACAACACAATGGTTTTGTGGTGCTTTCCTGCTTTGTCTTGGTATCTTGTTTTCCTACTTATCAACTGGGCTAAGAATGGAAAGGAAATAACCCATATAAAAAAATAAGTGTCCTCTCAACTGCCCAGTACTCTGAAGTTCATCTGAGTCCACCACCTGGACAGCTTAGCTGAGAGCTGTGTCCAAGGTCACATCACTGAAGGGGTGTGGCCAGTGGTGATGCTTTAGAGAAGAAATGATGGTCCCTCTTGATGGCTAACTGTGGTGCAACTTGGAGTAGAACCTCCTAACCAATCATTAACAGTATCTTTAAATTAATATTTTCACTCCTTAAGAATTCATTAGAAATATTTTCTTCTCAAGACCGAAGGTAGGGGATAAGAGAATTACTTGTCTAATTAAATGTCCGCTTTCAGAGGCCAGTCCCCTTTATATTTAAGGCAAATAGCAGGAAGATAATTCAAGGTAAAACTTAACTGAGGGCTCTGAATTCCCACTTGTAAAAGCATTCATTTTTCATCAGGCTATGGCTTTTTTGCCTTAAGGAGGTAGTCTGCACATCCCACAGGGGAACAATACTGTGGCCATATATTTTCAAACTTCACTGAGACATGCTCTCTTTGGTGGCCTTGCCACAAAAGTGTTTTGACCTTATAAAAATTACCAGCATTAATTATATGACAATGTGTTTGTGCCTTCCTCATTATTTTAACTTGCATTGGGACATCAGGAGAAGGAATTTAATCACAAGGATTTAATAGTATATTAAATTAATTTTCTAGAAGTCCTAGTAATAGTAGAAGTCATAATAATCCCAGACAGTCTGATGGTACAGTGCCACAAACACAATACTAATTCCCTGAGATATTGTGAGAAATTACCTTCATGTGGTGGCTTCTCACAACAGCATTGCTCAATGGAATGCTGACTCTCTTGGGAGAACCACACACTCTGCAGAAAATGTATCTGGCTCTTTAATGTTAATGCAAATGCAGATCTGGCTGCACAGTTGAGTTTATTAATTTATTTTGACTGGCATGGGATTGAGCACATTGCTACAGTTTGAACATAGTACTCACCCTCATCACCCCAGGCTGTCCCACCTACATTCAGGAGGCCATTTCATCAGTCTCTCAAATGTCCTCTCCCATATTTGTTAGATCCATGTTACTGTCTTCAGTACTGGATGAACTGCCTCCCTCAAATGGGCTGAATGAAATATGCCTCTTTCTCTTTAGTGATTTTAAATTTCTGCTGGACACTCTGGGCTCCTCTGCTTAGCAAGACGAAACTAGAGAACAAAGTTTCTGTTTAGAAGTAAAGCACCACAGATAGCATAAATGCTTTCCACTGATGGGTCAGTAGAGAAACCGTTCCACTGTGATGCCTTGCACATGATGCCCATCTCTGGTGGCTCACAGCTGACTTCTCCTAAGCTCACCCTCTCAGCGATTTCCTCCCATCAGGATATAAATAAGCCTCTTAATTTGGGCTGTCCAAGTTCAGCAGTACTTTGCAGTGGTAGGAAGACACATGCTGATGATGTTCAGCTTGCTGACACCTTTCAGGCACACAGACTGCCATTGAAGGATCTGTCCCTGAGGTGTTACACAGATCTGGTACAGGGGCCCCAAACCCTTGCACTGCACCACAGGCAGAGGCAGAGCAGACTCTACTTCCTACCACTTATTTATGCAGAACAGACACAATTTGCCCAGCAGGAATGTTTGTGCAAATGGTCCATTTTACACATAAACTTAGTGGTTTGGAGCTCTCTCTGTGCATCCACAGCTGAATATGTGAACTATAGGTCTGGAGTTTTCAGTTTGTTTTGGGCTTCTTTAAGATGAAAACAAGATATACACAGTCATTGAGACATGACAGTGACAGCACCATTCCAAAATAAACAGCTTGGAAAAGGGCCTGTAGTCAATCACTATGCCACAAACCACAGCCAAACAAAAGAGGAAGACTAAACAGCAGAAGAGTTTTCTTTCAAATTCTCCTTAGTTTTCTAGCAGTTTCTTTGCCTTTGGATCAGCCAGGCGTGATTTTCTCTTCTACTCACAAGTCCCCAGAAGCACCTTTTAATTTTTTTCCTACAGGGGGTTGATGACACAGGTTCAGTGTGCGAGGACACTGTCCTCACCTTTGTCCTCAGCAACTTTTCCATTTTCTTCTTTTTTATCTGTGTTTCAAGCACAGTGGAGGAGGGAGGGCATTATAATAATTATTATTAATAATAATAATAGCTATTGTTATTGATATAATTTTATTACATTGGTGGTGGGTTGATGATGATGGTGGTGATTTCTAAATCTTTAAACAGGATGCCTCCATTCCCCTGGCAAGTGGGCTGTAAGCTTGCACACAACGGGTGGTGACCTGTGGCTCCAAAGCCTCCTAACCACAAAACACTGTGTTCACAAACAAAGTTCACCCGATGTTCAGCATCCAGCTTGCAGGAAACTCTGCCAAGTCTGTGAGCACTAAATGCTGAACTAATAGTGAACCTTCATAAAGCAGGTCATATAATAAACTTCCATGAATTACAGTTATAAGCTGCTATAAATTGCTCTGCGGCAGGTTCCAAGCAATGTTTTTGCTGTTCCTTCAATAAAGCTGCAGTAAATCCTTAGAAAGAAGAAGCAAAGAACCTTCAAAATTTGCAGCCTTGTTGCAGTTGCTAGCAATGCAAAAAGCAAAGCCACTACTTGCAATATAGAACAAGGAAATTTTTGTTAATCTTGTACACAAATTGGAACAAAACTTTGATAGTTTCAGAGTCTAGATATTTCTCTGAAGAAAGGGGAAAAGTAGTCAGGATTTTTTGAAAATGCAAGGACCTTGGCTTTAGACAGCAGTTGTTCACCTCCAACAGGAGTCTGGATTTCACACTTCCTCTGAAAAGCAAGTCCAACAAAGAAACAGACTTGTTTAAATTCCAATTATTTTACAAATACAGCCATGACATTCCTTGCCCCTTAGCTCTCCCACCCTTTGATCAACCCCAGACTCACAGGAAAGAGCAGCATTAAAAATTAAGTGAATGCAGATAAAAATTACTCTCTTCTCCTTTTCTCTCCTTGCCTTTCCTTACTTTCCTGTCCTAACAGACTCTTTCTGCCAGTGATCTCCATGGCTGTTTGCCACAGGTAGAGTGACAGGTAGTACATCCACCTTACTGGGATATCTTCTCCTCCACAGCAGTTAACCAGCAGTGTTGGCTCCCAGTATATTCCAAAAATGAAATTAGTATTTTATTGCCAGTATCTTTCCCCAGGAAGTGGTTCTGTGTGCTACAGGCTAATGGATGGGGTATCCTGCACTCTGACTAAACATGGCCAAGAGTGTGATACAGGGGCATCAACTGAGAAACCTGCCAATGAGGCAGCTTGGGAAGTTCAGCAGCCTGGGAAGTGATACAGCTTCTAATTATGATTCCCAAATTACTTCAGCTTTTGTCCTGAGCTATTTCATGTAAAATCTTCACAGACGAAAGCACATTAGGGTTAAGTATTGTGACGTGTAACTTTGAGACTCTGATGTCTTTTCCTGAACCAGTCATTAATACACAGCCCTTCAAGGTGCTGAGTTCCCCTGGTTTTATCTAATATTGACAAAATTTGAAGGAATTAGATACTTTCCTGCAACATGCAAGACCAGGGTCTGACATCTGGAATAGATCTCTCATCCCAACTATGTGTGATATCTATAGCTCCTGATACTAAAAATTTTCCTGGACAAAAGAAAAAGGAGAAAAAGCTCAGCACAGCCAAAGCTCTGTTTATCATTTTTCCTTTGCAAATTGCAGCCACACGTTGATTGTGTCTACTGAAGCCTCTTACCTTTTATTTTCCCCTTTGCCTGTTGACATTCACTATCATCTGTTATAACGAACATTGTTCACTCTGTTTCTAATCATGGGACATCCTTCAGTCACAAGTAGGAGGCTAAGAAATTGTGTGAAAACACAATCAATCTGTTGAGGAGTAAAGTTGATATTTGGGAGCCAGGAAGGAGAGAGGTGAGAATGTATTCGGTCAGCAGGCCCAACAGAGACTGAGAGGAGAGTTCTTTTGAGGAACTCCATCCTGTCTTCTGTCTTTTCCAGGCAATTAATTTTTCAGGAGTTGAAGAGGTAAAAGGTAACGAAACAGGTGAAAGGTAATGAAGGTCATGAAAAGTCACAAAAGACCAAAAATCCTTCATTTATCCACTGGAATGGGGCAAGATTTCCCCTCAACAATCAGACCACAGGCTTCAACCTTCTCCCATAGGAATCACCTCTACAGAGGAAGAGTTGTGTGACTCCCAGCCCTGCCAGCTCTTTCCTCTGTGAAATGAAGACTTGAATGTACCAGCCTATGAGGTATCCAACAAGCATTAGCAAACCCATTCCATGCTGACCCATCAACAGAAATCATAAGAACAAACTCTTCCTTTATTCTCATTACACACAGAACAACTGGCATTTTCCAGGCTATCAGACAAATGTATTCTTAGAATGAGGTCCATACACAAAGTATTTAGGCATTAGAGTATGTATGGAAATATAACTCTTTTCTTATTCATTTCTTGGATGGTTGGCAGAAAAACTGCAGTATTCTTCAGCTGATCTGGAGAAACGCAGGAGTAGCTCATGCAGTCATTACAGAGCAATCTGTGGGTGTGAAATTGCTAGGAAAAATAATAATAAATTGCCAGGAAAGTGCAGAAGAGTACTTTTAAAGAGATAAAGTTATCATTTCAATATCTCTGCAGTAAAGGCATGGGCACAGGCCATGGGTAAGAACATGATTTCTCCATGGGAAGAGCTTGATCCAGCACTTGCTCAGGTTTTGGGAAGCAGCAAACACAGGTGTAGGAAGGCACAAGGACTGAACATAAGTCATGCCACTGGCTTATGTGCTCTTAGGAGATCTCAGCACCACCCCAGGACTGCAGGTGGGGAGGAGCAAAGAGCTGGGCTCTAAGTATGGTAAGCAGTGACATCTTTGCTAACAGGGTCAGAGACAGCACATCACTCACATCTTTTTCTAGGCCTTGCACATGTGTACAGCCTGTTCCAAAACTCACTGAAATCACTGGGACCTTCTCCACTGACACCAACGAGCTCCAGATCCGCCCATAAAGAGCTGCAGCAAGACTGCAGCCATATGGGATTATTTCTGAGTCACAGTGTTAAGAGATATAACGAAAATATGTTGGCTTGTTCTAGTTGGTAAACATGACAGTCTTGGCAGGCTCAGCAAGAGACCAGATTCTAAGAGGTCTGGAAGCTAAACTCTCCTTCTCAGAGTTGGCTTCTCAGGGTGAAGACCATGAAGAGGGCAGTGTGGGCAGGCCAGCATTGTTACTGCCTGTTTTCTACCTGTCCTGTGGACACACTGCTCTCACATCTGGCAGCCTGAAAGCTAAAAATTCCCTGTGTCCAAACAAACCCATGGGAAAGGACATACTGAGCTAGATAAATTACAGTTAAGAAATACAAGTATTTAATTAAATCTTGTCTGGCTGTATTTTTCCTTCCAAAAAAAAAAAAAAAAAAAAGTCCAACTTCAAAACTAATCAGGAACGGCCTATGTTATAATTTACTAGAAACTCTGTTGTCATCACTTCAGTTCATAGAAAGGAAAAATAAGAACAGCAACAGCTTTCACCAGTCCCCATTTAAAAAACAAGAAATGCTGCATTTTATAAGAAAAAAATTAAATACAGAGATGTAGCCAAGTCCAAGTTTGTGGTAACTGCAGGGAGGTCAGGCAGGTCAGCCAAGGTGGATAAAGGTGGGTCAGGTTATCAGAGGGCAGACAGGTTTCCTGGTGTTCTCCCACTGCCTGGCCTGGCAGCCCTGGGAAGCCCCCTGAGCCTGCCTCTGGCTGGCTGAACTGCTCTGGCTCCAGCTGGGACAGGGCATCTCCTGACTCCCTGCCAGCAGCTGCATGTCTGCATGAAGGTGCACGAGACAGAGATTGAAGACAAGAAAAATGTGTGGGCCAGTTGCAGGGCTGTGCCACGACAGAGGCTCTTTGAGATGTGATTTACCTGTGACCACTGCCCTTGCAGCAAATGCCTCTTGGGATCCTGACTGCTCCACATCCAGATTCAAGACTGAATGGTAAGTAACTCCTCTACTGTCCCATCCATCCCGTTAGAAATCACAGAAATATAGAACAATTTGACTTGGAAAGGGCCTTTTAAAAATTCATCCAGTCCAACCACCCCACCATGGGTTGGGACACCTCCCACTGGACCAATTTGCTCTAAGTCCCATCCAACTCCACTTTGAATACTTTCAGGAATGAGGCATCCACAGCTTCCCTGGGACACCTCTTCCAGTGTTTTACACCCTTATTATATAAAAAAAATCTTCCTTTTATCTAATCTAGATCAACCCTCCTTCAGTTTAAAACCATTACCCCATGTCCTGGTAAAAAGTTTATTTATATTTCATATCTTCATCTTAGCACCATTTGTTCAGGATGTACAAGAAAAGCAGCCAAGGCTTATGAATGGAAGTTATATTTAAATAATAAGAAAGATATCAAGGGAAAAACAGCACTACAGCTGTTTTACAAAGTAGTTTATAAAATCTCCACTTCCCAGCAGATTTTCCTAAGCATCAGACTGACAGCCGAGGGGAACTAGAGGCAGGACAGCAGGGCTGGTGGCTGTACTTGTTGTGAAAGGGCAGCTCCACCCCAGGTGACTTTCTTGAGGTGGCTCTCTGGACATTTTCTGTCTGGTTTCAGCCATCTGGTGAACTGTTAAAGGGAAATGTCAGCACACACCATTCCCCCACCAACGCAGTGCCCAGCTTGGGCTGTGTCAGAAAACCTTGCTCACATCTTCCTGTTGAAATGCTGCCTTGTTTTCAGTCTTTTATGGATGGCCAGAGTTTATCCAGACTTTGCTTCCTTTCAGAAACAGTGTCGTGCAACAATGCATTGTCCCTGTTTCACGTGTGTGTGGTCACTAGATTGGTCAATAGATTGTTTATTCAAACCAAATGGTTCACATGTAATAGGATATTCTTAGGCCCCTTGCATGCAAAAATAGCAGTACAGGTTGTGCTGGTTTTACTGTTTCTTTTCGTCTCTGCAAATAGCAATGACACTGTGAAGAGCAAAATGGTAATCTTTACAGATTTCATCTGTATAGGGAGAATGTATTCCCTGTGATGGATACCTAATCCTGAATATTTTACTAACCACTTATCCAAAGGCTATTATTTAACATGCCACAATTTGCAAAATAGATAGAGATTGTTGTGGCAATCCTGCACATTTCCTGTGCAAGGCTTCATGTGTGAGGAACCAGGAGTTTAACTAGATCCTGAGATTTTGAGATGCTTTTACAAATGGAAGCTGTCTCCCAGCATTCTGACTTTTTACAAAAAATGTGATTTTGGGGTCCTACACAAAAAATTTCAATAAAGATTACTTCTGATTTTAAAAAAAACCCCAACTGTATCCAATTGGAAAAAAAATACCCACTCTGAAAAATCAAAACAAGATTAGGCCTCTTGTTTAAGACACCATATAGATATGATAGCAGAAACTTGTGATGCAAGAAGGTGGTACTCTAAGAGAAGTAAATAGATAAGAAAGTAACACCAGGACCATCCTCTGATAAAGAACAATGATACAACAGGGTCAGTTGGCTCTCATAAGGCCACTCTTAGGAGAGAAGTGCTAAACCTCAATCTCCAAGGCCAGTGCATTAACCACAAGACAATCCTTCAACACTAAAAGGATTATTTTTTACTATTGTAAGCTGTTCCTTTTATCCTGTTGGTGTTTAAGAACTGAATATTTTCTTAACCATTAATTTTGGATGAGTTTGCCATCTGAAATCTTATAGCATTTACAGTAGCTTTTGGAGATTTCCCTTGTTGGACCATTCATACGAATAGATATATCTTATTCTTTCCTTGGCTTCCTTTTGTGTTTGTTTTGGCTACCAGCACATTCTGCTTGCAAGAAGAATAAGGGAAACCTTTCCAAAAAATTAGCACACTTAGTTATGAGAGAGTTGAAAACATATCATGCCTTTGCAAAGCGTGAGGGACAGAGAGAATTCCTTTGTTAATTATTTTTCCTAGGCCCAGAGGAAGCAAAATATTTGAGAGAAAAAACCCAAATCTTTTTGCCATATCCAAAATACAGTGAATTTGAAACAGGAGAGGGCTGCACACACTGGTGTAAAGTGCCAGCCTCATGGGCAGCACCGAAACTCATTCAACACTTGAAAAAAGATTTTCTTTATTTGAAGGCCAAGCACAACAGCAATGAGTTTCCCCACAGACACACAAATTTACTTTGCTTTCATCTGACAAACACAGGTCAGTGAATTTGCATCCAAACTATTTTTTTAGGAGAGTCAGTACTTCTTTTTACTTTGCTTATGGCAAAACACATGAAAATATCCAGTGGAGGAAAGGTCTAAACAAATCCAAAGTTCTGCTTAATGAAAAATTAATTTGTAGCCTGTACAGGCGTCACATTGGATATTTCATTTATTAATTATCTGTATGAAGAACAATGTTGGAAGTTGAAATGGGATCTTATTTAGAAGATCTACTTCATTTATTTTCCAATGGATATTTGTTTAGTGAACCCAGATGTCCCACCAGAATTCTTGGGGTGCCTGACTCCATCACTTGTCTCCAAGTCACCAACAAGCACCAGCTACAGCAGCTGGCTCATGGACACATCTCCTTCGTAACCCTGAAGGCTAAAGTCAGGAACTGAATGGGATTTGCCCCACAAAACTTTCAGCTGCCTTCTCAGCTGTTTCATTAAATATACTGGTCCAAAGCTGTGTTTTGTTGGGAACAGTCTGGGTAAATTTTGTGGACTTTGGGTTGACTTAGCCTCTTGAGATGAGGTTGCAATGAAAGAATCTGAGTCATGAGTACAGAGAGAGTGATCCTCACCATGAGATGTCCTTTCACCCACAGTGCCTCCCAATGTCCCACCTGCTGCAGGATCTGGGCCATAGAACACTTTCCTCTTTTCTTTATCCTGACAGCTGAGCTTTAGTTTAGCAGGATAAATCAGTCACAGTTCTACACAGCCTGTAGGGAATGCTCTTGGCTCATCTCCCTTCTGCATTCAAAAGGTTTCAGAGGCATCAAAGCTGAATAACTGCAGACAAAGGTTTAAGCTTCTTCAGGCATCCCCTCTGAAATGCCCCAACACCCACCCAACTCCATGCCTAGCTTGTGGCCTTGGTGTGCTGTCCTTAGGGACAGCAAATCTGGCCTTGAAATGAACTTCCAGGAAGCTCTCAAACAATATTGAAGACAAAAACACCCAGTGCTTGTGGTCTAGTGTTTACCAAGGGTTTGCCCTTGAGTCCTTGATCTATTCCCACAATGGCTGAGTTTTCCATGTGGTCACCTATCCAAGTTTTATACAGTTCCAAAGCTGCTTTGCTCCTTGGCATAAACAAGATGAGATGGGTTCATCCTGGGATGAAAAGTGACAAAACTGAGCTGTTCTCAGCCAGTGGAAATCTCTCCATCCTCCTCACATGCAAAGTGGGCCTGGAGCATCCCTTCCTCCCTTCAGGTTTGGGTTTAGCCCTGCAAGCCCAACACCAGGGAGTCAGGTTAGATGGAAGCAAACTCCCCACAAGACATTAGTCATCCCTTTTTATTTTAATTTTTGATCTATGAGAAGCCAGTCATAACTTTCTGCGTACTCTAACTATGGAAGTTTTCACTGCATTGTACCCACCAGAAACAGACTCCTTTAGCAGCACTCTTAATTAATTTCAGGCTTTTTAAATCAAGTCCTTATGAATGGTATGTAGAATCTGATCCTCAAATATCCGTGTGTATTAATTAACTTCTTATTTTAATAAAAAGAATCCTCATTTAAGCTATGGAAAATTGCAGTGTGTGCATGTATTTGATCCTTGCATCCACACTGCTTTTTTGGATATGTTTACCTTATACACAAACTCATCCAAAATTAAGTTAATGGTCCCAGTCTGGCTCAGGACTCTGCAGATGGCAGAGGCCAGTCATAAACAGTTTCTCTGTGAAAGTACTAGAAATCTCTTGAGAAAGAGGAAGGAAGAAAATATAATTAGGGTAAATATTATTATTCTATGTTGCAGAAGGAGAGTAAGAGAACAAAAACAGAAATAGCTCCATTACAGGTTATTTGCAGGTTATTTTCTGCATCCGGGGAATCTTCTGCCATTTCCTTTCAAGCTACTTTGTCTACACAATGGATTATCCCACAGAAAGAGAGGTGCAAAAATGAAAATAAATATTGCAATCCAGAGGAAATTCCTACAGCAGAAATACTAGTGAGATAACAACTGCTCTTATCAGCACATCATTTGGCTTTAGATTGTCCAGCTTTTCAAAAAGGGAAAGGGGGGAATTTCCCACCTCATCATGACAAATATAAAGTTAAATAAATATTTCTCTAAAAAATGTGCACACAGAAAACTTTTTTTTTTTTTCTTTTTTTTTTTTTTTTTTTTTTTTTTGCAGTCCTGACTTGGTTTTTGTTTGTCTGTTTGTTTGGGGTGTTTTTTGGCCACAAATGTGTGTCTTCAAGATCCCTGAAGCACTATGTAAATCTGTTGCTAAATAGCCCAAGAGACCTGTCTGCTTTGATGTGCACAGTAATGAATAGAGAAAAAAAAACTGAAGGCAACTGGATTTGACTTCTTGACTGTGGCACCCTCATAGAGAGTCCGGCCAATTTAGTCTTTGTTTCATTTTGGAGGTAGATTCTTCATGAGCAGCATAAAGGCTGGTCCAGCTTTGAGGGAGGTCAATAGTTTACAAAATTGCAAACTATGTTTTTTCTTTAAGTATGTTTTATTCTTCAATTTATGAATCAAAGTCCTGGTATTTGCAATGTGGTGGTTAACCTTTATCACCCGCCTTTATGATTGTGAATTCTATGCTGGACCATGAATCCATCATGTTTTATTGAGAAGGAGACAGTCTTGCATTTTAAAATGTGCAACAATGATCTTTGACTTGTCCTTTTGATTTGGGTCAGCTAGCAAAACTGGAGGAATGTTTATGATTAAGGGAACTTATAAATCAGAGAGAAAGGAGACAAATTCGTTAGTTATTGGTTACGGCAACTCTGAACTTTTGAAGTTGGCTTTTTTTGTTTCTTTCATTTTAAGTAGTCAAATAAGATCTGTAAGGGTGTCTAAATAAAAACTCTCCAGAAGAGTTTCACATTGTAGATTCACTGAGATAAACTCCATATCTGAATTAGCCACATCAGCTTCAGCTTACATTTATCTTCAGGAGATAGCCCAGTCGTGGCTTGTTTGTTTCCACACTTATCTCAAGCATCTCTCTTGTATTTGAGCTCTACTACAGAATGTAAACAGAAATAATAAACTACAGAGTGAGCATATAAATCTCCCCTCCCTGTGGAAAAGTCCTCAGCAACTCCTGTTCTATACAGCCTTTAAATTTTCCAACAAGTTTTGTTTGGCTAAAACAACTCTTTCAGAAAGTCATCCAGATTTAATTGAAGACATTGAGAAATGAAGGGATCTATCAATCTTTCCGTGGTTCACTGGAATGGTTAATCAACCTCGCAGTTAGAATGTGCCTTATTTCCAGTTTGGAATTGCCTTGTTCTAGCTTCCTGCCCCAAACAGGCAGCACATTCTTCCTGAAGAAAAACAATTAATTACACACTACTGTGAAATCCTCTTTCAACTTTCCTGATAAATTAAAATAAGGAACTTGAGTTCACTGAGGGGCTCACTGCACAGCATTTCCTGCAATCATCAAATCATTTAGGTTTCAGGATTTTGTTGGTTGGTTGGTTGGTTTGTATTGAGTACTTTTCTCTGTACCTACTCCAGTGTTCAAGGAAGATTTTGAAAAAGCATGCACCAGAGCTGGATGAATTTCTTTCTCAGGCTGGGCTGGAAATGTAGCACTCCCTAGTGCTATGTGGAGGTTGGGTTATTTTCCAGCATCACTGTCTTCTCCTATTTCCCATGCCATATATCACAGTGGGTGCCATTCTCTACAAATCTTGATATTGGATTTCTGCTCTCATTGACATGGATTTTCCGTAATCTGTTTCATGAATAATTCCAGCTCTCCACCTTTCCTTGCCATTTGCAAGAAGTAATTTTGACAAATAGCAAATAAATGACTTTAACATAACTGATTTTCCTCTTTTTTTAAGCACCTCTATGGCACAACATTTTGAAAACCTTAGAGATGAGGACAGTCTCTGCTGCTCTACAAAACTCTGTGTTGTTTTCTGAAAACAGCATTTGCTGTTTCTGTAGCACTCAGGGGCACACAGCCAAGCACCAGAACTCCACCTTCTTTCTTTGGGTTGATGCAGATATTTGAGATGGAAATAGGGGCTGAGGAGATGGGGTCTGTACTGTAAGCTCTTCCCTGATCCAAGGCTACTCTACTGTAGTACTAGGAAAAGGAAAAGTTAACTTGGTTGGCTGTTTCCAAGATTTTTCATAGCAGCAGACACTTCATATGCAGCCAGTCAGACTACCAAGGTGGGAAGAATCCCCCATCCCATCAACTTTGGGTGCCTTTGTGGTAGATGTCAACAACTGAGCTAGACCCTGTACAAGCTGTCTGTGTAGTCAGTGGACAGAGAGGCATTTTTAGGATGTTGCTCATATAGCTACTGCTGAACATTACAGGATAATATGAGTCACACCTTCTAAGAGGTTCTTTATCTCTGTTGACTATGAAGAATATTTCTGGACATTAACTCAGATATAAACCCCTCCACAGTCAGGCAAGATTAAGTCTGCAAACTTCAATGGCTCCTGATGAGCAAATAATTTGGAATAATTTTCTATTTGCACTCAGAAATAATATATTTATTAGGCAAATTACCTTGTTAAAACACATTAGTAGCAGAGATGTCAGTCTGATTTCTTTGTCAGTAGTAGCAGAAGGGAGAGAAAAAGGAAAAAGAAACCTTCAGACCTGTGCTGTATCCAAACACTGGAGTTCCCCTTTATATCTTGGACATGTCTTAGCAGAGTATCATGTTTTAGGGCTTACATAGACTCAGGTATTGGACATATGTTACAGCTTTGTAAAGGGTAATTTGATATGGTGTCAGCCCTGTGTTATCATTCGCCTCACTGGCATGTTAAGCCTCATTCATGTAGAGCTATTGAGCAAAGAGACAAAATCAATATGTCTGTACAGTGATGAGGATGCCAAGCCAGAAACTGAGCCACTGACATCTGCCTTACAGGGAGCTATTATAGCAAAATGTGTGTGCTCAGATATTTGGAATATTCAAAGAAAATTGGACATTATGTCTAATAAAACCACAATCAGAAGCAAAAAAGCCCTACTTCTATCATTGTGGGTTTTATGTTCCTCAGCTGATTACAGAAATCAGAACTGTATCCAACTCTTGGTGTCTGGAGTGAAATCTTTTGGCTCTGGTTTTACTGTAAATCCCCTGTAAAACCCCTTTCCCTCCTCCTGCCTGGGTACAGCAAGGCTGAGATCGTGGGGTGGTCAATGGCCATGGGAAGACAGAAGTGGATTTTCCATCCAACTGCTCCCTGGCAAGGACATTTGACACAGTGTGGGCTGGAAGTTAGACTGTACCAACTCTGTGAATGGAAGTCTGGATGATAAACAACCTGTGAAAGATGCCTTAGGGCACTCAAGACATCTGAAAAAGCCCAGCAGATATGACTCAGAGATATGTCCTATGAATTGTGTCTCTGTTCCATACATGAGAATATATGCAACCATAAAATCCCTGACCAAACCCACCTTACCCTTCCAACATTTGAATGGTGTGAGGACACTCAGAGTCTGGAAACCAAGGTTCTGTTCTTGTCCTTGCCTCAGAGAGATTCCCTCAAATTCCTTGCTCCTCTGAGCAGTGCCCTAGTTGCCCGCTTCAAGCTAACTTGAATGGGAAGCAGCATCCTTTTATCCAGTAGGAGTTCTGCCATTATGTACAAAAATGAAAGATTTCTGTGAACATGTGGGAATGAGTAAACATGACATTATAACCTAAGGGCTCTATGTGGGAGAGCAAGACCATGATGCTGACATTGCTCAAAAGATTGTTTCTGTGTTTTGTGGAATGTAATGTAAAATACTTGAACACAACAGCAAGTGAGTCTTGGAACACTCACCCCCCTGGTCAGAGTCAGGCTCATCCATGTTCTCTCTGCTCTCATAAATATTTTGCTGCTTTCAATAACCCCCCAAGTGTTAGACATTCCTCTCTTCTCCCTTCTGAGAAAGTTACAACCTCCTTGCTATAGAGAGGATTCAAACACCACGAGGAGGACTCTAAAGTGAATGCCACCCTGTCACAGAGATGTTCTGAGAGAAAAGATGAGTCTCTCCTTAGTTCTTGAAAGAAAGGACACAGAAGACCCTTTGGGGAAGGATTCAAGGCTATGTCTTCCAGAGGACAGATAGAATCTTCCCAGGATGCTGGACTTGGACATAAACACTTGTAGAACAGTGGTGTTTAAGGCACATTCCTGGCAGAATTATTCCCTGGGGGTAATTGAGGCTCTTTGCATGGAGAACATGGGTTACAGGCAAGGGCTGAGATTCCTTCACTCTGGAATTGGGCTTAGAATAGCACCAATGTCCCTCTGTACCCAGATTTGGACTTTAGGAGCGAAAACAATTGCCCAACACACTGGTCTGTTGTAAACAGGCTGGTGACAGGGGCCATTACTATCACCATGAATTAACTTTGTCTTTCTTCCTTGCCAAGCTCAAGGAGCCCTTGGGTACAGACAGCTCTGTCACACTCTACAAAACATTGTTTTATCAGAAAGGAACCCAAGTGTCATTCTTTCCATTGTAAACTCCTTCATCCCTCTAACCCATACCTGAAAATAATCTTCTTACTAGTAATAAAGTGCAAATTCTATGTAGAAGGTTATTTCTTCTTTTATCCTGCATGGGGAAAAAAAAAACCCAAATAATATGGCAAATACACCAGATAATATGGCATATTTTCCAGGGGAGGCAATGGAAAAATCTATTTTAGTGAGAAATTTAATAATAATAATAATAATAATAATAATAGTAGTAGTAGTAGTAGTAATAGACAGTTCTCTTAAATCTCTTTTAAAGAGATTGCCTAATATTAGGATAAACTAATCAAACTACACTCCAGGGCTGTTTAAGGGGTACTCTTGAAACTCTTTTTTCCTCAGGAAGGGGTTGATAATGGCATCTTTCCAGTCTCAGTGCTAGACATGAAGAAGCTTCCCTGTATGCCACATATAGAAGAAAATATTTTACAGCTTTGAGACAGTTCTCAGCCTCATGTCAGGAAGCAAGTTCATCCAGTCAGGAATTAGGGAGATACAACATTCATGTAAAGCCTCTTCTGGCCTGCCTCTCCTTAAAGAAAAAAAAAATAAAACAAACAAACAAACATACAAAACCCAAACAAGCATCCTCAGTTTTCACAGCCAATTTATTGTCATAGCCACAAACTTTGAGATGCCTGAGTTTTTTCAAACCAAATCAGCCTAACAAGGGCTGTGTCAGCTCTGATGCTTTGCTGACAAAATCCTGTACAATTACAAGCAAAAGTCTTGGTCCAGATGTAGAGCACATGAAAGTTTAAATATATCTGAAACCCTTGGGAAATCAAGACTGTCCTTAAGACTGGCTCTTCTATTTCTCTGCAGTACAAACATAAAATACCAACCATGAGACAGTTTTTCCACCTTTAAACTCTGTTTGGAATAAAGGTGTTATTTCACTCTTCTGTACAAAAGAGATAAGTTTCTGAAGAAAGATACCAGGACAGCTTTCAGCAGGAGGGTGGCTTTTCACTGCACACAAAAACCAAGAGAATTTTGCACAGATAAAATGAGAAGAATAGAGAAAAACAGTACTCACAAAACCAGTCAACTCTTCAGCAGTTTTTAAATTTGGAACAAATATATGCATTACTTGAGAGGAACTGAAAGAAAAGAAATGGACCAAAAATCCTTCTCCCTTGAAATAATGAACAACAAGTAGTGACGTGTCAATAAATGAAGTTTCTTTTACAGCAGAGAGAAAATCCAGGAGGCAGCATTTAACCTGTTTTCTCTTTGGCACCTTCAAAGTCCGTAGGGTGTAATCCTGAAAAGCAGTTGGTAGACCAGGGCGAAGTGACAGCCTTTGGGGAACCAGTTGATTTTATTGTATGCTCTATTTTATGGTTTAGAATTAATTGCACTTGGGGGATGGAAAAAAAATCCTGAAGTCTAAAGTGGTTTTGCAAATTCATAAGGAAGTATTTTTCTTTGAATAATAGTGTTATTATAAAGTTATGATCTTTCTCTTTTTTAAATGAACCCTTTATTTTCTTTCAAATTTCTGGTACTTGTGGCCAGGGGCTGTCTGGTGCTCTCATCTTGTGGGGAGTTGCTGGCTGGAAGCAGCATCATTTCTGTAATTACCACTTTCACTGAAATAGTTCTCAGCACTCCAGAAATGCCTTCAAGCATTTGATCATATGCATTAAAAGCTGGAGGGACAGCTAATGGCTGATGGTTGTTCCTAAATGCTGGAAAAGAGTAAGCTCATTTGAAAACTTCTTTTTAAACATCTCAGTACCTCTCACATTTCCAAAACCAAGTGAGTTTGCTCTCTTGCCTGTGCATAACACAGAATGGTGCTGACCTTTACTGCTTTGTAAATACTGATGATGAACCTCAGAAAAAGTCAGGTGAAGATTGCTACTCTCTGCTTTTTACCATAAAACCTTTCCTGCAGAGATTTCTCAAGCTTTTTTATACAAGACTGAATGTCTCCAACATTCTCCAGGGTGATAATCCCCTCCCAGCTGTCTGAAAGTGAGGGAATAGCCAACATCAGGGCTTCCCTCATAGTCCCAGCAAGGTTTGAGTAGCTCCAGAAGGAGATTCAGGAACCCTGAGATGAGTATCCAAGGCAGATTGGTGCTTCCCCTGTCCTTTGGCAGCACAGGGCCCTGTGTCCCATCCAACACTCATCCCTCATTCAGGTCCAAATGAAGAATTAACTCATCTAAGGCAAAACAAGGAGTTTAGGAGGACAAATACTTAGGTTTGTGTTGGCAATGGAGCCTCAATGAAGACAGACAAAAATCCAAACTTTGCATTTACAAGCTGTAGTTCCCAAAGAGAGGCTGGATTGAATCACCTACCACATTATTGGGGTGTTATCTATGGCAAGGGTTGCATCCACAGTTTTTTGCTCTTAAAAACTTCTTCTTTGGCTGCATTATTACAGAGAGTGGCCAAAATTCAAGATTAGTAATTTTGCTATTGGCTTCAACAGAACCAATATTTAATTTCCTTTTTCTTTTCACACTGAGCTGCATCCCAATCTGATTTCTGGCAGAAATACTATTGAAAGGAATTATTTGTTCTGTGTCCCCCTGATCACACTCACAGACCCCCACCTCTGCCCCACATTCCCTGAGATATGCCCAAGGACAAGGCAGGTCACACTGTGGCAGCACTGGAATGACCCACGTGCAGCTTGGCCAGGGGTGGACATCAGGCACATCAGCTGGATGCTGTCAAAGAAACCACAGGGACTGGATCTTATAGAATTGTTTAGGTTGGAAAAGACCTCTAAGATCACCAGGTCCAACTGCTCAGCCAGCACTGCCACATCCACCACTAAACCATGTCCCTAGGAGACACAAATTCTGGTTTCTCTTTCCTTCACACGTACTGATTTTGATGAAGTCTGTAGAAGAACAATTATGTTTGATACTCCCATCCCTCCATCAGATTTAGTGGAAAGAAGTTTAAGAGTTACTGAAAAGGCTAAACCAACAAGCAGGTACCAGCAGACACAATTCACACCTCCCTACAAAACCACACTAAATTGACATATTTGTCATTTACTGAACACCAGAAAAGAGCTGAGCCTTGCAAAACAGAGAGAAGAAACCACAGCAACCACCACAGAGCTTCACACTTCTTTCTGGACTGCTCAGAGAAGCCACTTCCCAGGGATGATTCAGGGGCTCAGGTCAGATCAGCACAGAGCACAGCAGCAGAGGCAGGAGGATCATGTGGTAAAAATGAAAAAACTAAAGATTCAAAGTTCTTCAGCTTGGTCATTGAACCAGTAAGAAATTTTTTTCAATTTTTTTTCCAATTTTTTTTCTCATGAATAGATACAAATGGGAGAAATGTTTAATATTAACAATAACATTAATTACTTGCTGAAGTGCTGACCCTGTAAGCTTGGACACTGACGGGAGCAGGAGAGGGACACTTTTGTTTTGTCCTGAGCATTTTTGCCCATCATTACTAATGGATGCAGAAGAGCTGCCAAGTATCCTGGATATTTTGTCCTATTTCTTCAGACACGATGCTTGAAATAAATCCTATTTTAAATGGGAGCTTATTCTTCTCTAGGAAAAGCAAATTCATCTGGCCTGGGTATTCCCTGGAGTAGTACCCATTGTAGGGCTATTTTCCATCTCTGGTTATTAGGGTCAGCCAGGAGCAGGCAGCAGAAAAGAATCCTCTTCTGGCCACCTCCCAGCTCTACATAGCAGATCAAATGGGTGTTCACAATGAAAAATAGATTTCCTAATTACAGTCTTACTGGGGTCAAAACCAAGAAATAAATATTTTGACAGTTTTAACCTGCAATTGTTCATCCCTTTGGTCCTTGTCTCAAACAAAGACCACCCTCTCATGAAGCCTGAAAACTCTTGTTTTCCCTGGTGTTAGGAAACACTGAGACATTCCCATGCACAGCATTTTTTGTATCTCAATTGTCTGACCTGTTGATCAATGCTGTCCCTCTGCTGCTCTTGCTCCTTTAAGAGTCCTTGTCCTTGGAAGTCAAATTCATGAAGCTTAATTCAAGTTGTCCAGAGTCTAAAGTGGTGATAGACCAATTAACCAAGCAGCACTAATTGGGAGATGGTGCCAAGGCACTCAAAGGAGAACTGGAGAAGTACATGCCATGAATCAAGACCGTGCTTTCATTCTTTGAGTTGCTGTTAGCTACAACTGAAAAAAAAACCCCAAAAAAACAAAAAACACAAAAAAACCACAAAAAAATCCAACCCACAAAAAAAAAAAAAAAAAAAAAAAGCAAAAAAAGTCAGTGAAGGGTATTCCAGAGGTTAATGGAAAAGACACATTTCACTTTTTACTTGTGACGGTTAGCTACTTTTAAAAAATAACAAAAATAATATACATTTAATATTTTGCATGAAATACAGAGATTCCATAGGGATGTGCTTTGCTTCTCCTATAACCTGGTTATCATTACACCTTTAAACATGAAACAATTAGGACTAGATTTCCCTGAAGCTGGACACAAATGATTTTCTAACACCTTACAAGAAAGAACACCAACATTTTCGCAGGAGACATCTATAAATGCCATTTGAAATTCCATTGTCCATCAGTGAAATTGAGGTAAGCACCTTTAATCCACCTACTCAAAAAAACATTTTTTTACTTTGAGTCATGTCTAGAAGGAAAAAGTAAATGTAACTCAAGCCCTTGACCTTCTAGAGAGGAATCTACTTTGATTCTCCCCAAATTTTCAGCATGGAAAAAAAAGAAAACCTTTATTGCCATGCTATTCTGTTGAAGCAGGACATTCTTCTCCTGTGACAGCAAAATTTGCCATTGGAATTTGGATTTATGTTTCCAAGCAAACTGAACTTTTTGATGCCACTGAAAGTAAAATCTCCTCAGCCTGAGTTCTGAAACTCCCACACTGTGTCTCAGCTGTAGAGGAATTAAACCAGAGTGAACCCCTGCTTAGCTTTCAGAGACTCCAGCTTCAAATACCTCAATGCAAGGTTTGTGAAAACTAGCCAGAAACTTGTCTTTTGGTTCTGACCTAAAGGATGAAGAAAATCACAAAAGCACAAAAAATCACTTGATTCCTGAGATGGCCAAAATGATGGTATTCTTGTAAAATCAGCTTCTGCCATTATCATCCTGACCTCTTCATCTACATGTATGAGGTTTTCACTACATCAATCCCAACTTCTGCAACCTTGATGGTAATTCATGTGAAGGCTATTTTGGGAACCCTTAAAACCTTATACCGGACATGAGGGATTCCATTTTATAAACTGGATTTCCCTTCATTGAAAGGGATATCTCCCATTATAGAAGATGTACTACCTAAGGAACATTTAGAAAACTGGTCCCCCAATATGGAGGCAACAGCTGAAATTTGTGAGTAGCAACATAAAAGGCATGAACCAACATTGAAGCAACCCTCTGACATCCTCAAAGTGGAGGCAGTGGTGAGGACACAGCAAATTGCTAATTGTGAGATGGTTTCCTTTAAATGCCCTGATAGCACAAGGGGCACTGGCTGCCTCTGGCAGGGTAGGGATAGCTTCTCCCTGGCTGGGAGATCACAGTTCTCTGAAATACCCTTCCTTCCTACAAAGATGAAAGGCAGCCTGGATGCACAGCTAATTTGTCAGGCATACAGTGCTCAAATATAGCCCATTTATCTCCTTCTATGTGTTTTGATTCTCCCACCACTCAGCTCAGTGAGATAATGTTAATGGTCAGAGGGATGCTGTGGTAGGTGCAAGAGAGCACTCAATTATCCATTGTGAATGATTCCTAAGCACATCCTATTTCTGTCCACAGATTGAAGTGGCATAATTCTTGAATACCATGGAAATCAATAGGATTTATGCACTTACAACATACCAGTGTCCAGGAAAACCCACAGGATGTGTCTGATTTTCTTTTCCTGTGGTATGCCTTCACCTCCCACCTTGATGTCAGTGGGGCTCCTGCTGGTGCACAAGGAGGCAGGGGGAGGATCCAGGGCTACACTGGGGGAGTGTGTGCATAAAAGGGGAGGTGGATCAGCACATCAGGCTGCAGAACTTCAGTACCAAGTTTCTTTGGCCTCCTGGGTGGTGTGCATTGGAAGAGGTGAAAGTCCATACTTTTGGCTTACTGCTAAAGTTGCAACCAAAGTGGGTTTAATTTCACATTTGCTGCTAGGAACCTGCAACTGGCTACTCTGCACTCCAGTGATGAGTGTGCCTAATTGTCCATGTGTCCATTAATGGGGACTTGCATTCACAGTCTCACACATCTGCCTTTTCACATCATTTTATACAAAGCTTACACACATCTGTAGCCACACTCATCAAAAAAATCTGTGCTTCTAACCAAATAAGCATAAGAATAAAAAACAAAATCAGTGCTCACACAGAGAACTGAAAAGAAAAATGGTCATGAACAGATAACTTCTTGCTCTATGCATGATGGACTTCAGGAATAAAAAGCTGTCTGCACCCATTCCATTTCTAGCAACACTCCATGCACTGAAGCACAGTCAGAGGTTTTGCCAATGTTAAGCAGGATGCAAACATTCCTTTGTGGAAGTTTCATGCTTATATACACCTCCACGACCTCCCTGTCTTTAGTACAGTGTGACATTCAGACTCTGATCAGGTTGTGTCTCACTGCAACCCCTAGATACTTTGCTGTCTAATCAGCTTTTGTTGTATTGTGTGAGACAATTAACTATGCCAAAGTGGAGTGTCTTGTCCTTCCTGATTTGCTCCCTTCCCTTCTCAGCTGCCTTACTTTTTTTTTTTTTTTTGTAGTCTCTGTAATTTTTAAAATAATTTTAAATTCCAACACTATCTCAGCCTATTCTGTTGCCTCAAAAGGCCACTTAGTGCATTCTCCAATTTGAGGGCAAGACATTTTTATTACTTGTTTTCTGAGTAAGTACTTCCAATCCATGTTTACCCAGTGATGGATATTTTCATCTAGCCTCTCCTCCTCTGGGTTCCCAGTGAGAATGGTGTACTCTGGCATGTGCCAGACACTGCTCTCCCTCACCAAAACCCCCTCTTATCTTCTGGTCAAAGGGAATAACTTCTTTAACCTGAACAGCCATTGAAGCTAAGCAGCTCCTATTGTTCATTTTCAATAGAATGACTACACCTGAGCATAAATATTAAAGTCACCATGAAAATAAGACTGAGAATTACTGGTGAACTTCCAGCCAAAAAGATTTTGACAGAAACAGGAAGGAAAAGAAAAAGAAAACTACTCCCCAAACCAGAATATATCTCATCAGGCAAGTCAGAGAAGGCAGACTGACTAAATTAACCCAGACAAAAGAGGCAAGTGGTTGTCCCTTGCATTACCAGGTCCCGGTACCACCGTGTTTGGATACATCCCAACTTTTTGACTCACTGCAGGCAAGATATCCTTCTGCATCTGGTCTCCATTAGAAAGTAGGCGTCAGGAGGAGGTGAGGTCTGCTATGGCTTCTTATTTGGAGAGCTTGTTGCTTGGTAGTACAAACAGTGGGCTATTAAAAAGCCAAATGCTGATATTTCCACAGTGCTTGCAACACAAGCCCCAGTTTGCTTCAGTTTGGTCACAGCGGTTTACACACAGAGCCGCACACATTTAAATATAATATTTATTAAACTTACTGAAGTTTATTCTGAGGTATGACTGTAACCCAGTTTATTCTGGCTGGGCCTGGGAGCCTGTGTCGGGTTTGGAAGTGCAATGTCGTGCCATGTGCAGAGCTGGAGCAATCTGCTTCGGATTAGCAGCCCAGCTTATTTTATTGTGCTTGGCCTGGCCCTGCTGCCCAGTGACCCTGAGCGAGATTGCTCTTAAAAGAGATAATATGACTCGATAAAACATAAGAACCTTTAGAAAAAGGGAAGAAGTATCAGCCCTCTGGGCCTAATCACAGCCCACGGTGTATTTCCTTCATTTCTTGGATGCCAGTCATACGTAGGCTGCAGGAGCAGCACTGTGCACCTGTATTTTGGCTGGCAATGAGCTCTTCTTCCCACACACCAGTGATCTGCCGGCAGTGCAGGCACAGCATCCATCACCCAGTCAAGGTGCACCCCTCCAAATTCATGTGAAATTCCTCTCTTAGTCTCTCCAGGGCTCCAAATGCAAAGCCAAGCTTTCTGTGGGATACAAACTGAGCCAAATTTGGAGCTGAAAGCTTGTAACCATTTTCCATAGGGAATCTGGACACAGCTGGTAAAAGGCCCTTTCATGTTGATTTGCTGAGTAAAGAGATTGCCTTCGGAAGTTCTAAGCACACATAATTATGATTTTTTTTTATGATACAAAAGGCTACATATCCCATGATAGAAATCCACAAACAGTAGTTAACTTGTAATTGGAATTATGCAGCATGTAGGGTATTTGCCCCAAACAACATTCATTGGCCTTACTTCTATCAGCTACAGGAACAACCCTCTTTTCTTTTTCATAGACAAAAAACTGTCAAAATCAGGAAAAAAATCAATCAAAAATCAGGAAAAACACTCAAGATCCACAGCTATTAAGAGGGAAGTCTGCACATCATTTATGACAGTGCAAGTTCTTAGAATAGTGAAGATAAAGTAAAGGCTGAGAAAGGGAAGAATGGAGAAAAACTATTTACTTCCAAACTTAAAGGAGAAGTGGTTTTCCTGCCCTTTCAAATTACCACTGCTTAGAATTTTGTCAGTAAAATAAAACAATTGAGAACAGGTAAAGCTAAGCCCTAGATACATCCATCATCTCTTAGTCAAGCTCATTTAACTCCAGGTATTTCACTTTATTGCTTGTTATGATTTGGGGGGCAGGAGCTCATTCCTAAGAGGTTCTGTGTTTCAGAGCCTTCTAATGCTGTTCTTGCATAGATCATCTCTTAAAACATCAGCACAGGATGCTGGGGATCTCATTTAATAAATTGCTGAAAATCTAAGTTTTGTTTTAATCTGACTATAATTCGATCAAATTTTCTTTCTCTTCTTTTAGAAAATGGAGTTGTGAAACATTTTCATTTTATTAAAAAATAAGTTCCTGCTGATACAGAATGTTTCCATTTTGGTTTTGATTTATTTATTTCTCTATGTTTTACCCCTTTTCTCCTCACTATATAAAAATGGAAGCATTAATCTTAGATCCAGTAAGACTCCAAACAAAGCATTTCATATGGCCTTCGATCCATATGAAATCACATTTCTCTTTACTTCTTGCAAATAATTCAGAAGGGTGTCAAGAAAATTTCAAAACAATTTCATTCTTTTCTCCATATCTTCCACTCCATTTTGGTGGTGTTGGTGGGAAAATGTGTCCTGCTCTGCATTCTGTTGGTGGAATCCAATCAAGGACTATAAAGGGAAAAAAAACCCCAACTTATAAAATGTCACTTCTGCTTAAAAGACAACACCACTCCTGCTTTTAAGTTAAAAAGAAACATTTATTTGGACATTTAAATTTACTGAGGTCCACAAAGATTGTTTTCTCTTCCCAGATCAGAAATGGTGCGTGACTGGGTGTCTTTTCCCTCCCTCCATCTCTTGCCTACCTGCTGTTCCTCCAAGCAGTCCAAGAAAGTGGATCCAGTCCCATCAGCCTCAGTACCCTTCCTGGGACAGGGTGTCTCACAGGCCAGGTCTCATTGGAGGAATCCTAAAAGGAAAATTCAGATGACACATCTAATTCTGGGCAGCAACACTGAGACTGTGGGAGGCCTGGCGGGTCTGTGGCACCTGCAGCCAGTCAGGAGAGAGGATTTCACAGCAATCTGTCACAGCAATGCTGGTCCCTCTGATGCCTTGAGTTTTAGCTTTCATGTTTTTCAGATTCTGTGCTGTGGGTGTAGTTCTGAGCCTCATACTAAGTGCTAGTAAACTCTCTTCACACAGTAGGTAGACAAAACAAATCCTTTCCTGCTGAAGACTAAGGGCAACAGGTACAAGTTTTCAGGGCCAAAAGCATAAACAATGGTGGACTGAAGAGAGAAACAAGAAGGATGAGACCACATGACTTGAGGCTGTGGTTGGACAATTAAACCCCAATACACAAATAGACCAAAACTTATAAAAATGTGAGACCTTGTGACTGGCCATCCATTTTGTGACCATTCTAAGTCCACCCTGGGTGTAGCCCTGGTCAGGCTCTTGTCCTGCCCAAGGTGTGCCCTAAAGGCCTTTCAATAAATACCTACTTTATTCTCTAGCTCTGCCCAGTCTCTGTTTCAGGTCAGCCTTCACAAGGCATCACCTCCAAAGGACAGGAGATGTCTTCTCCCATGGGGTATCTTGGATGATGTATGTATCTTCTTCTTGTGCTTCTCTAGCATGTTATATGAGAAGAAGGCTTGGCTCGAGCTACAAAGGGCAATCTTGGCTCTCCCTGGAGGGGAGGTTATAACCTTTATAACCTGTATAGATGTTACCCAGAGAGCTGGGATATGCTGCCCTTCCACAAACACTGCTGACTGCCAGCATCTATCAGCTTGAGATAGCTGACATGCTCTGCCAGGAGAGGTTGCTTCAGCAGCTCAAAAGGGGCTTTGTGTTTGGTGTAGGCTCACAGGCAGAGCTGCCTCTGCTCAGCCTTGCTGTCTCCAGTCAAGAGAAGCGCCAGCTTGTGGATGTGGGGTAGGACACATATGGGAGAGCAAGTGACCACCTTTGCTGTACACATCCTTTCACAGTCCTGGGGTGGAGGCAGTGAGCCCGGTTCTCTGTAAGGTCTGAGGTCCAAGCCCTGCTTCACCACTGTGACCCTGTGCGCTGTTTCAAGGCCAAACCCTCCGAAATGCCCCAGTTCCCATCACCTTTGTGTATCACGGCCTCATTTCCTCCAGCTCTTTGCCGGGGTTTTCCTTCCACTTTGGCACCAGAAGAGCTGTATTTCCCTGTTTTGCCCCATTGTGATGCTAACAGGCTGGCGGGGAGAGCAGGGGGCTGTGCCAGCCGGGGGAGGACGGCCAGCACTGCCCCGGGGAAGGCACAGCAGAGCCGGCTGGACTCGGTGTGTCAGCACAGCTACACAGCGATGCTTCTGCCAACAGCAGCACAGGCTGGTGCCCAAGGAAAACTGCTCTTCCCAGGCACTGCAGTATCCCAGAGTGTCTGGGAGTGGGGGTGTCTCTCCTGTCCTTGTGTTCTTCAGGTACCAGTTTAAGCTTCATCGAATTCCCCAGGAAGTTGTGGAAATAATGGGATTTCCTGGATTGTGGACAAAAAAGTCCTTGAAATAATGGGAGTCCCGGGGTGTGGACAGATGCTGGGCCACCCTGGGATGGACACGACCCAGCCACAAAGGGCTTTTTGATTATGAACAAAGAACCCAAGACCAAGTAGTTACAGGTCCACAAGGTTCAAAACCCCTTGGAGAAGGTCCTAGGTGACAAATCATCAGTGTTTGCAGCACACTGGCTTCCCAGCCCTGCACACCCCAGCTTTGCAGCCCAGCTCCTCCAAAGCTGAGGGGCTGCATGAAATCCTCCCCCAGAAGATAACTCTCTCTGGAATTAGGGCCTTTTTCATTCTTTTCTTTTTTAATCACATGGAAAATATTCCCAGCTAACCACGGCCTCAGATCTGTGGTAACCTTGCCTGAGGCCACCTCTCAAGCCAGTGGGGTGACATGGGCTACAAGGCTGGGAAGACAGCGCTGCCAAGCCTCCTTTGGAAGCAGCCCTTGTCGGTTTTCCCTTTCAAGCTCTTTTGTTGAAAATCCTTAAGGCGCCGAGAAAAAGGCCCTTTCTCAAAACAGTTTCTGCAGACAGCCCGGGAGAGCAGGGAGCTCAGCCCATGGGTGCCAGCAGGCTGCTGGAGGGGGCCACCACTGCCCAGGGAAGGTGCAGGGACAAGGACCAGCCATGAGCAGAGAATGGGCAGGGGTGGGTGATGTCTCAGCCCTTACACAAAAGATTTATTCTTCCTCCTGCCCCAGACCAAGAGGATGCTCCCTTGTCACCCTCAAAATTAACAGCAGGACTGTGAGAATAGACTGGGACAGTAACGATGGGACAAGGATGGAACGAGAGATCTCTGGAGTCCAGGCTGGTCTTAGAGCATGCAGTTTATTGCAAGGGTCGTGGGTGAAGGGGCCCTGCTGAGAGCTGCCAGGCACAGCTCGGAGCAGGCCCCAGGGAGAGAGAGAGAAGAGAGAAGAAGTGCAGAGAGAGAAAGAAGTGTGGAAGTAGAAGTGATAGAGTAAAAGAGTGACTGGAATTCCCGTTACAATACATTAAATCTTCTTCTATACTGAATATTCTAATTTACACTAACCAATCTAATACAAGATACAAATCCTATAGCATTTACATACAGCCTATAAGAATCACTACATTACCATACTGTGTTATAT